>JAZHYW010003588.1:0-23935 GCA_037355805.1 Ixodes ricinus | reverse complement strand
CTTTACACAAACTTTTACACAAACACAGAGCGTGGACGAGTGGCATGTGTGCATCGGCTACTGTTTCGTTTGTCATGGATTAAAACTGTTTCTGGAATCTTTTACCCAGTTTTCTCGATTGAATGCTCTCAGTATATCTGACATTACTGGGACTAATGCATGTTTTCATCCTACTCTTACAATTTTTGTGGGACTGCGAGCGTGCGCGCAAGTCAAGAAACGTACGGAGCGGTGGTGCTCGCACTTCTCCCCTTCGATGTCATAGAAGCTCAAATTAAAAACGCCAAGAACTAAAGCCAACCATACACACGACGAAGCCTCACCGCCTCGCCTCGGCAGCGATGCACACATGGGCGAAGGCCCGGAGGGCCGCACCCGCAACAAGCCGACCAAGCCCGCACGGGCGCACCACATAGCTGCACGGCTGCACGCCCGCAAGCACGGATGGCACGCACTCCGCCCACAGGAGTGTGCTGACTCCTGGACAACATAACTATAAAGATATCTATTGATACTATTTTTATGACGCAAGATATTTGCTATAGGTCTTAGAAAACAGTAAAAAATTGATAAATTGTATAAATATGTGTAAGGTCACGTGACATATTAACTTTAGAACAACAATAAAATGTAACGTCTTTATTATTATATCCTATATATACTTATAAGAAAGAATAATATGCATAAAAAACAAATTATTTCTTTATATTATAAGTCACGGGACCTTTTGCGTGGATGGAGCCTTATCTCCTCCCGACCTGGCTACGTCCCCGCGCGTGGATGTAGCCTCGGCCATTAATTTTAGCTTGGCGTAGGGATGTAGCGACAAACGGGCGCTACGTCATCAGCGCAGCCGTTCAATCAGCGGGCTCCTCGCGCCCCTCACGCGCTGCTCGCGCGCCTCGATGAACTTTGCTACATTCTGCCGCTCTCAAAGAAATGAGCATTCTAATGATTGGCACCTCGCTCGGCGCGACGTCAGCGTCGCGAGAGTCCAATTAGCGCGTTCCGCAAACTTCGGGCACAAAGTTGTGCTCGACGAGTTTAGCGACCCTGGAGGATGGAGAAGTGAGTTTTAGTAGTTTGGACGTAATACTACTACTTCCCGGACTAAAAAATGGTAGAAGTTGAATATAAGCTGGATAATCCCGTGGGACTCGACGCTTATTTGATCAAGAAATGCACTATTTTGATACAAGACACATTATACCGTTTCGTTTAAACTAAAAAGGTTTGTTTAAAAAACCGTGAAAGTCACACTTAAGCTGTTTCTGCAGGTGAGTTATACGGCCAGTTGGACATAGTATAGGGGCTAGTCGTAACGATCAATCGGATAATAATTAAAATGTATTAATTTACTTGAAAATATTGAAAATATACGTATGCTTCCAATTCGAAACTTGCTCAGCGTCATCGAAAACCACTAAATCAGTAATTCTCAGAAAAACTTTGAGCGCTTGAGAAGCGTAGCAGTGTACTAAAGCTACCACTCGTGGAGGAGTACAAGGCTGGGGCTAAATATGAAACGGAAAAATCGCGCGGGCGCCTTACCGCAACCGCTAGCCTTGTACCTATCCACGAGTGGTAACTGCACTGCACTACTGCGCTTCTCACGCGCTCAAAGTCTTTCTAAAAATTGCTGATATAGGGGTTTTCGTTGACACTCAGCAAGTTTCTATTGAGAACCATACATATATGTTAATTCGTTAAAAAGTTAATTAACAAATTTTAATTGAATTCGCAAACTGATTGTTACGACTAGTTTTATGTTATGTCCCGCTGGCCGCATTACTCACCTGCACAAACCGCATAACTGTGATTTTCACAGCTTTTTTTAAACAAATATCTTAAGTTAAAAAATCACCATGTGTAAAGGCAGAGTTTTATATATTCGTTGGAAATCCTCACGAAAGAATTGATTAAAAGAAATTGCACTTTCGAGGTTAAACAACTGGTTACTATAAACATCAACAAGGCCACGAAAAGCGTGCTCATTTTTTCAGAGGGGCTGATAATTTTCTAAAACGTTCTAGGATCAGAGCTCAAGAATGTTTTAAGTCTCCCAAAGAATCATTGTTTTGCATTTTATGTGTATCTTCGCAAAATTTAGAATGGCTTAGCAATTTTTTAACGAATCTGGAACGTTCATTATTCTTGCTCTAGAATAAAGTCGTCTCTTATAATATTTTTTTTTAATTGTCGAGTACTCCAATGCTTTTGAGTGTTAGTTATTTTTATTTGGAATAAATAGATTTAGAATTTCTGAAAGCTTGTCTGTGATCACGCTCCAGCTCTATTTTATTGATCTGAGATCTTAGGAACCCTGAACATCAAGCAGAAACGGTTCAATGGCTGAAGCGAGCTCGGAAGAATATGCTTTAGGATAATCAAAAATAGGCTTGTTGACGCAAAACTTTTCAGGAACAGCACTGTTTGCAATTACCAAGATAATTTTATTATCACTTGTTGCATAAACGACATGAGAAGATCTTATTAAGACAGGAATCAATGCAAAAAATAACTCAAGAACAGAAAATTCACGCGCGCAAACTAACACAACCAATGGAAGTGAAAAATATCTGCAAAGGTCTAAAGTCGTCTTTACAGTGTCAAATATTTCTGCAATAACTAGCAGACACACAATCAATCCAGTCAATTCCAAAGTCATTAAAATCACCCCGAAGAAATACGGCACACTGAGGATAACGCAGCGTTACAAAATTTAGAATCTTATACAATCCTTGAAGGAACATGACATCCCGAGCTGAAGGTCACAACCACGAAGATGCTATATCAAGATATAAAAAAATACAAACTTGACTCGAACAAAACATATTTTATTATCAGCCTGTAAATTAACAACTTCCTAACGAATCATTTCTTAATTGCCCTAGCTATCGCAAGCTCCCCTGGACAAAACTGTAATGTCAGTCCAGCGAAGATGCTAAGACCACTTTATATTGTAATGTTGCAGTTGGTTTTAGCTTTTATTGCGCGAAATCACACGTTTCGTCACATCAACTATACCTGAGGGCAGTATAATTCAACCGCCCGCTCATTATGCTGATCTTGTTATGATAACGAACTTCGGAAATTGGCAGCAAGGAACTTTTACCGGCGACCGCCTTGCCATTATGGCTAGACCGTCGATCAAGCGCTCATTTACAATTAAAAGCATACGACTCAAAGTCTAGTATTTTAATTCCAACGATTTGGTTCCGGTGGGGGTCATCATAAAACTAATTTATTGTCAACGAATAGTTTTTCGAAGCTGAGTCGTACTCTTTGAGAGCTTCGCCCGTGCGGTTATACTGAAATTCCCTCTCTTCCTTCTTGCTCACAGAATATTAGAAAACAAATGCTCCTCGATCTATACATTTGGCAACTGAACGTTGGTTAAAGTCAGAAATCTACTGAGTAATTCATTTTTTTAATATTTTTAAAGCCTTGAAAATCCACTATACCCTACGAGTGAACCCATCCTGTTTTCTACCAGTACATCGTGCTCGTTCACTTTCGCCGGGGTCTACTTTCCTGACAGGTTTTAACAAAATCGAATAAAATTTGCTCGGTTCGATCCTATAATTCCCCGCTTTTTTTTAGGATATATTTAAAAATAATATTGCAGGCGGTTATAAGTGCATTCACGTGCCCTGCTGCTGTCCCAAACTTTTCACGTCACAAATAACTTACGTAGGTTGTTATCCAGTCACTTAACAGTCTGCATCATTGCAATGATGTCGCCCAGGCACCTTGATTGATCGTCTACCTTTTTGTTTTCTACCCGAGTCACTCTTTTTCGTAGGTTCGGAGCATAGAGTTATTACAATAAACGCTAGAGGCTCAGCTGGCGCTAGTGTCTACGGGACTTCCGGTTGCAAATTGAAGCAGACAGCATGCAGTCTACATTTCCAGCCTCCCTGTGTATTCCTATGGGAAAACGCGCGTGAATTTTGTCTCTTCGCCGGAAAATAACATGAATAACTTTTTGTCATATCGGTTGTAACGGATAGTATGTACCTTTATTGGTATTGTGAAAGTGTAATTGCTTTAGTTACAGCATTTTCTTTACCACTGAGCGATGTTAAACTTCGCTCTATTTCAGGCCCAAACCCCTGTTTCAGGAAGGTTTGTGAAAACGAGCGACGGTTCTAAGCAAACTAACGATCGAAAGGAATGTAGTGTGTGTTCAGGTTCGCTAGCATTTCGGTGGTGCTTATATATTGCTAATATGCCCGTCCTGTCATTGGATGAAAAATGACTCCGTCGTGCGCATCTTTACGATCGGTTAAAGAAACTTTCGAACGCAAAAAATAAAGCACGTGAGCTACGAAAGGTATGTCTTTTTATTATTTCCCATGTCGGGCAGTTTTTATGGGGCACCTGCTCTCTGGCTCCCCTTATTTGCAAAGATTTGGAGCGTGAGGGTGATGATTTGAACCATTTGAACCCAGAACAAGCATCTTCGCAGTACTTATTTATTGCAAATCTGACTATATTGCGTGACTTTCAATTTATTTTGATCATCTGCAAGCACAAGGAGTTACTTATCCAGTGTTACTGCGTAGTTCTTGCCGTCTCTCTCGGTTTTCTACATGTCCTTCGTTCGTTTTTGGCACGTATATCCCCCATGTTGGAAAGCGTCGACGCCGTGTTCGCGCTAACAGTGTCCGACAGTGCACAAAAATACACGTACGAAGCCGTTTTAGCACCGTTTTTAATGCGATGAATTTGAAAGAAAAACGCCGTAACTGACCATTTATTTCGTCTGCGTGACTGAGAAATGTTCCAATGTGCCTAGTACGTACAAATTATTCGTGATATTTGCTCTTATAATCGAGCGCAGAGAGAAAATGCACTCGCTTTTTCCCATAGGAATACATTACCGGAAGTCAAATTTAGACTGCTTGCTGTCTGCTTCAAAATGCAACAGCACACTAGCGCCAGCTCAGCCTCTAGCGTTTATTGTAATAACTCTATGGTTCGGAGCGCCGACTGTGATAGCAATTAGCTTTTCCGTATTTTCTTTCTGGTAGTCTCTTGTACACTGTGGGAATTTGTGGAGGGTAGACTGAAGTTCGCTTAGCTGTAAACGCACACCGAAACGAATATTAATCGAATTTTTTGTAGAGACAAACGAATACTAGGCGACATCAAACGATTTTTACTTGCGGTGCGAGCTCTAAAAATGCGCCCAATACAAGCACGATAGGCAGCAAGTCAGATCCTCTTAAACGGAGGCATACCGAGCACTTAAAACAAAAACACACTTTGAGAATTGCGGCCAAGTGAACACTACTTAGAGAAAGCGATGCAGTGTTCATACCCACGACGTGTAACAGACGTTTGAGAAACACTAAAGTCAAGGAGGCCTCAAATTCTAAAAGATGCAACACGATAGTCTCTTTTGTCGCACATAAGATGCAATGGTGCCGCAGCCGAGTGGCAGATTCTGTGTTGCAGGATGACAGGGACAGGTGTCTGATCTCCAACAACGGTGAAGTGATGCAGAAGCTTCGCAGAAATGATCGCCGTCGAGCGCAGCCTCGCTGGTTGAATCTGGTGGGTGTATAGCGGAATGCTGCGAGATGTAATAGATGTTTGATAAGCCCTTCAGACAAAGAAGCCGCAAATCCCAACGAAGTGCAGCACGACCGTCCGTTTTGTAGCGCAGAAAATGCGAAGGTGCCGCCACCATGGGACAGAGTCTGTGTTGCTGAATAACATGGCACGGTGTCCGTTTTTTAGCAACGGTGAAATGATGCAGAAGCTTCGCAGAAATGATCGCCGTTGAGCTCAGCCCCCCTGGTTGAAATTGGTCATCGTAAAGTGTAATGCTGCTAGATGTATCATACGTTTGATAAGCACGTCAGCGAAAAAGTACGCCAATCCCAAAGAAGTGCAGCACGACCGTTTGTTTCGTAGCAGATTACATGCGATGGTGCCAACGCCGTGGGCCAGAGTTTGTGTTGCTGGATGACAGGGCCCAACGTTCGATCTTCAGCAACGGTAAAACGACGCGGAAGCTTTGCAGAATTGATCGCCGTCGAGCGCAGTCTCGCTGGTCAAAACTGGTGAACGTAGAGCGGAATGCTGCGAGATGCAACAGACTTAGGATAAGAACTTTAGCCAAGGAGGCCGCGAATCCCAATAAAGTGTAGCGCGACCCTCTGATTTGTAGCACAGAAGATTCGATGGTGCCGCCACCGGGGGTCATAATTTGTGTTGTAGGATGACAGGGTTCGATGTTAGATATTCAGTAACGGTTAAATGAGTGAAGCTTCGCAAAAATTATCACCGTCGAGCGAATCCTCGCTGGTCGAAACTTGTGGGCGTAGAGCTGAATGCTGAGAGAGGTAACAGACGTATGATGAGCACTTCAGATGAGGAGGCCGTAAATCCCCAAATTTTGTAACAAAACAAGGACGTTATTTAAATAGCGATTTGTTTTCAAATCGAAGTGAGCCGTGTGTCGAGCGGAGCAGAGACGGTTTCCTCAAAATCCTAGGTGCCTAACTTTCTTCTCACGGGACAGTACGTAGGCCAATATTACTTTTTGTGCAACTAAGAATAACTTATTAAATAAGATAGCACAGCACATACGACCTTGTTTGCTGGCTGATAGTCGCGAGCAAGGTAAAGGCGGGCTTATGTGATCGACAGCCGTGCGCCATGCTTCCCGTCGGTGACGTAACGTTTGCATGGAGGTGTAAAGTGAGCAAGATATAAGAAAAATAAATTTGGTATTTCACACTGAATTGAGTTCAGTTTTTAGTAAACTATTGCAAATCTGGGTGAGCGATATGCCATTTAGGAATAAGGCAGTCACCAGCATTCAGGTAATGCCCTTGAAGTAGACAGTTAAGAAAATAGGCGGATCTCACCCTTAAGGGTGAGACCCGCCCTATGAAGTAGACAGTTAAGAAAATAGGCGGATCTCACCCTTAAGGGTAAAATCCAGAGCGAAATGATGGTGTCTGAAAAGAGACTCGAGTGCCGCGGACATACACGTACCCAATGATACCTTTGTTTGGTTTAGACGTAAAGCTTCTGAACTACTACCCCAAAAAACGACTATAGATAAACATTTACCCTGACACATAGCCAAGTCATGACGAACCATCTACGCAGTGATCTTTTCAATGAAGTCTAGAACTAAACAGAACTTTTTCTAGGACAAAAATAAAAAATACCAGCAAAAAACAACAACCAACAACAACAACAACAAGACAAGTGAATAATAAGGAGGCATAAGCTCCACGTTTGACCCAAACCTCGCAACTCCGAATTCTAGAACACGAGAAAGACCATCAAGGCGGACGAACTAAACGCTTGCTAACATTTTACAAACAAAACGGTGCGCAACAAGAGCTGCAAAACATTATTTGATATACTACAAAGCTGCATAGAGGCCTGATTGATAGAGTTTCCTACTGTTTTTATCCGGATTGTTTATCTTACAACTCTCTGCATGTTATCTACCTCTTGGTATATTATTTCTGTTTCTGATCATTGTGCACTACAGGTATTGCATTCCTCCACGTGTTTAGCTAATTCAGAACTTGCAAACATTGTAAGTTCTGACTCGAACAAGAACTTACTTCTTTTGTGTTCCGTTAACCTGCCATTGATACACCTTGAAGTTTTCCCTACCTACCTAGAACCGCAAGCTAAACGTGTCTGACTTACTACTACATTTTGAACGAGACCGACTTCTCACGGTGGAGTTTTTTTGCCTCCATTCGAACTTGTCTGAAATGGCGTGAGTGTACTCTCTGAAATGTAATAAAAACAAGCATGCCAACGCAAGAAAAAAATAAACGAGTAGAAGAAGACTAAAAAACAGAGCGCCGAATGGAGACCCCATATTCTTAAAACAAAGTACAAGTAAAGAAACAAAGAAACCCTGAAATATAATCTGTTGCCTTGTGTTTTTCACGTATTTTTATATATTATCATCATGCACCGACTAGCCCAACCACACACATTGCGGTGAGTTTCAGATCCTTCAATTACGTATCTGTGTAAGCTGCCTCTGACTTCCTAAGTGATGTTGATTCGATCTGATATGCTTAATTGTTTACTAACATGGAAGGGTCTGAACACTATACATTTCTCAACGTTTACTCTTGTTTTCTGTTTTTTTTTATTCTCATTGGTAGATTACTGTGGTTTCTTGTAGAGAAAGAACAGAATAGGGCATGATCCTAATGTATTTTAAAAGTACATAATTTATAATGTAAAAGAGGTGGTGAGTCGATGCGCTTGAATAGCCGACATTCATCTTTCCGAGTTTCTTTGACACAATTTCTCCCGGTGGTCGGCCCTTCATTGCGTTCGCCTTCACGAAACAGATGAAGGTGGTTCTGATGTCTGTTTGTTTACGTTGGGTGCTTCACCGTCTCAGTGTATCACTATCTTTTCTATTACTGTCCTCCATAAGCATGGTGTCCTCCTATAAGCATGGCAGCAGAAAGGCCTTCAGGTCCAGTTGAGAAATCCTCTGATGTAACAGGACAGAGAACGTGTGTAGGAAAGGCGAAGATCATTTTACCGTCCATAGGGCTGGAGGGCGGCGTTCCGGCTTGTTTTCTTTTAGTAATGCTGTGGACACATGTTTTACGCTCCATGATGCTTGCGACAATTTCGGACTATTTGGCTCCAGTGTCATTTTTTTGGTCACTATGTACTGCAACCGGGGAATACGTATCGTAAGAGAATGTCCACGGGCGAGTTGCGTATTAAATATAATGATGTAAACCCTCGGACAAAAAGTATACTATTTTAGCATGTATGTAAGTTTATTCCTTGTCACCCCGGAGTGATGAGAATATGTCACTATTTCGAGTACCTATTGGTCTTGTGCTAGCGGGAAATGGAATTATAAAACAATTAATCGGTACTTCTTGGGAGTGTCTTGTATTGGGCTCACTAAGGCACTGCGTGATTGTGTGTTGTGCATTCATTTGGTCAGAGTAGAAGGTTGTCAATTAATGAATAGTCAATAGGCCGTAGAAATTTTGTTTGGACTTATGCTAGGCTTTATTAGTTGCATATGACTAATTTGTTGCTATACTTATGATAGAAACAGATAGAAAATTTGAAAATAATCGAGTATATATACGAGGAGTTTGTCAGGTAGATTTCTGACTAAACACGTTCCCCTGAATTAGGCGGTGAAACAGGAGGGGGAAGTAATGAGGTCTATAAAAATGCTTAGTGCTTCTGTTATTCCGATAATTGGGTAAATATTACTAATTGTATCGTCTTGTGCTTAGTGTATCATGATGCTTATGTAAACGTGGACAGCACGTTATGCAGAAACGGTCATTTTAGTCAAATTATAAGTCACAAGAAGTGGTGTTGCTGATTTTTACGAAGGTGCATGAGAAGAAAGCAGACAGTTCTCGAAAATTATTCTGATGGCAACCGACATTTCAACAACAAGCCTGTTTTTTTGTGTTTTTAATTGTATGCAGTCGCGTAGATTGTTTTTTTCACTAAACAGGCTACTACACGAAAGCCTTCCAACAGGTTTTTGAGAGCTTTCCTTGTAAATAAAGGTGGCTCACCCAACACAACCTAATACAGGCTATCTGCCTGAATGTTTTGGGCACGAAACGAAAAGCGGGCCATAGACTGCGCAAATACATCACCTCCAAATTTAAGGTACAGACCTAAAGTTCTAGAACATCAACAAATGTTTGAGGTAGGCTAACTAACTACTCAAGATCTTATGACGGATATCCGGCAAACCAACTTGGAGGGCAGCCATCTTAAGGTATTTATTAAATGCTATTGAATATACAAATACCGTCAAATTGCTGCGGGATGGGATACACTGCAGTCAAAAAGGGAGGAGCGTCTTCTCAAATACGGTGTGTTGTCGGCGGCGGGTCACCAGCTGCCCAAAACAGACGACTACGAGCGCGCGCGCGCACGGTGCCGTGTCGCTGCACTGCAACAGACCTATTGGAACGCGCGCACCTGTATGTGGGATGGGGCCATGAGGCCAAGCAACAACGACGCATCCCGGGCATCCAAAAGGGGTGCTCGCTGCTAGATCAATCGATGGCGCCACTTGGGTAAGACGGAATATCCAGCCGCTTGCAACCAACACGACATTCTCGCCCTTAATATAGAGTGTGCGCACCACCAGCAAACTCATGCATGCGCTGCCCAGCTGCTCATCAGCGAAGAACAATAGAAAGTAATTAACCAGTTTACAAGAAGGTAATGAGAAGGTTCTTACGAATTTCGAGCATCCTGACCTCCAAAAAACGCTAAATATGTTGATGCAAAAAAAAAAAATGTCAGACACAAACTTATGTCCAAAGCATATAGATGACAGAAACAGCTTATTTTATATGAAAGCGAAATGTAACGGATGGCCCGTCGGAAATTACTGCTTTGTAACGAACGTAGAAATCACAATATAAGCATAAAAATATACTGTTGAAATCAGCAGCGTAAGATTAGTATTTCAATATTCAAGAGGAACACTGACCTATGACTGTATAAACATTCGCAACGTTCAATTTTTATTTACGCCCCTCGGTAGATGAACTCGTTCAAAAGATTAGAGCAGGATCACAAGATACGAAATTCACTACGCGTTCAACGCATGCGTTACGCCGCCATAAGTTTAGTTTAAAGGAGGCTGGCGGCAGTAGACGAAACCATCGGGCCGTTTCGTGCTCTGAGCACGCATAGCTCCAGCCAGGTTCTCCCTCGTGCAGAAAGACTGAAGTTCCCTCAATGCATTTCGGCAGCGGTGGGGCAACAAAATTGGATGGTGAGAACGGTCTATTCGGCTTCCAAAAGTCACTTCCCTACTACTAACTTGTGTGTCCAAAATATTGAACCTCCAGTGACATGCCCGGAATACAAGGCGCAATATATTCGGTAGTTTTGAAGTTTTAGATCTGCCTAAGAAAATTATACCTGATGATTCAATCGCAATGTTGAATACCAGCTCTACGTTTCCTATAGTCACATAATTCGAAAACCTTCAGGATGCGTACGTTGTAATAGCAACTCCTTTGACATTAAGTTAAAGGTAATCCCTAACTGAAGTAGCCCACGGAGACAGTAATCTGTAACTACTATTCTCTATCCGCAGGTAATTGCGTACAAGAATGCCCCTAACATTATATTTTTGAAATAACCAATGTAGTAATGCTTGTGGTGCAATCCTTCGACGTATATATGCCGCGAATTGCAAGTGCTTTTCCCGTAAACCCATATGTTTAGATTTTCCATATATCTCTTCTGGAATTTTGACTTCACGCGATATTCAAGCTAATATTAGCGACTGACTGGCATACCACTCCTCCTTAAGGATCACCCTAGCCCTCCGCTTTAATATGGAGTCAATACGAACATTAATCTTAATGGAAATCATGCGCTATATTTAGATTTGTCGACAATGAACTACTATTATACTTGCCATATTTACACTCCAGTTAATGAAGTACGTAGTGAAGCATGCTTAGTTTAGTCTGGCTCAAGTCGCCCGGTAATTCAAAGTTGACCGCTCTTGAGTCCTTGATTTCGGCTATTGGACTACTTTATTATTACAGGACTCAAATAGGTTTCGGGCTTCAAACGAGGGTCGTCCGTAAGATAAGGTTCCCTATAATTTTTCACAACAAAAAACGTGTTTATTGTCATTGAATAATACATTTTTGGAAAAGCTTAGACTTTCTCCTTTTTTTCGACATAATTGCCGTTGAGATCAATGCATTTTTGCTTGCGGTGTACTATCTTTTTTATGCCTGAATCGTAGAACTCTCCCGCCGCGCGGTGATGCTAACTTAAAACCTCTTCTTTCAGCTGCTCTCCGGTTCTAAAATGCGTCCCACCTAGGTGTTTCTTCAATTCAGGGAAGAGATGGTAGTCACTTGGGGCTATGTCTGGGTCAGCTGTAGGGCGGGGTATGTGGCAGTATCCCATTCAAATTTGTTGATGAGATCACTTGATACATATCGGGCGATGTGCGGACGAGCGTTGTCCTGTGTGGAAATGCACTTCCTTCCGTGAGCATGCCTTCCCCTCTTGTTTTGAATCGCGAGGCAAAGGTTCTTCAAAGTCCCGCAGTAGCGGTCCGCATTGATTTCTGAACCGGCAGGCATGAATTCGCACAACAATAACCCCTTCCTGTCCCAAAAGACGCTCGCCATCACTTTGCCGGCAGAAAGTGTTTCTTTGAACGTCCGCGGCTTCGGCGACTCGGGATGTTCCCACTAACGGGATTGATGTTTTGTTTCCGGTGTCGTGTAGTGGACCCAGTGCTGTACGCTCATACCTTTTCTCGTAGACTTTGCAGAGTTGGAAATGAAATCTCCACCGGCGCGGTGTTTTTTGCGCACAAATCGATTCAGAGAGCGTAATTCGCACCTGGCGGGAGAAGCTTGTGGGAGCTCCATCTCTAACGGCTGCCAAGCCAAGACTGAGCGTCGCAGACAGCACTCGCCGGGGCAGGGACTGGGAGAGGGGAACCAAGCTACACGCCAGTGTCACCGGATCCCGCGTAACAGCGTTCCTCGCGTCTGCAGCTCCTTGGGAACCTTATTTTAAGGACAACCCTCGAATATGCTGGTTTGTTGTAATTATTATCATTTATTATTAATTAGGTCAACATGCGCTATGAAGATACGTCAGGTCCAAACATTCAGTTCCTGCTCACCTCTATTCAAAAGGAACAGGTAGGTGTCGCTTTCACACTACCGTTTTTGCTGCTTTCGTGCCTCAGCCGAAAGCGTAAAAAGTAATAGAGTATATTAGAAAGCATTCGTCTGCGCACATTCACTAACCCTTTTAATACCTACTTCTCTTTCTAGGGATTTGCGCAAACCTTTGTGGAATACGATATCGGCTGGCCAGATGCCAATAGAACCTATGCGGACGCAAACACGACCTATAAACACCTTCTAGAAAAGTACGGAAGAAGTCCTGCAGATATTACGGTTGCTGTGACCGGGTAAGTGAGACAATTTTTGAAAATTAAACAATAAAACACGTAATAAAATAGCACAAGGTTCGAAAGTATGCGACCTCTTAACAGACTGCCTAAGTTTGTTTATTGAAAGTCGCTAGAGATTTTCATTTAAAGTTAAATGTATCTACATGAAAAAACATTACATTATTTTAATGTCAATATTAGAAGTTAATATATATGACAGAACTAAAGAGTAGCTTTGCGTTTTGCTTCAGGCAGGATTGAGTCAAATGAATAAACTCAGAAGGAGCGCTCAATAAGCAACACATCAGTTGACCTAAAATAGTATGGAGTTTAAGTATAGCTCAACCCGAAGTATTGTGTACACAAGGAAATCGCGTCGTCACCACTGCATGCACCGTACCAAAAAACATGTCTCAGATATTTTTTTGGAGCGCACGATATGTTTCGAAAATAACGTGTTTACTGAAACTTGCCTCGAAACCTTTGCGTCGCCGTCTCGAGACATCAGAACGTGCGAATTGGCTAAAGCCAAGACTAGCTGCGTTCGAAGAGTGTGGCTCTCAAAACCTAGGCCGAATTGCGAGAATGATTGACGCGCCCTCGACACTGCGATTTTCGAGACAGGACAACATTTCTCTCCTACGGGATTGCAATGGACATTCCACAAACTGTTTTAAAACTTTACCAATAAGAGCAACGATCGCCGGTAGCTTTCTGCTTACGACGGGCAAGCACCTCTCGGCGAAGGTCGGTACAAGACCGCTCGAATATAAGACAACAGGATGATCCCCGAGTCGCATTCTGATATTAAAACAAATCTAAAGTGTTATTCAAGACCAGACACTCTTTTTTATGGTGCTTTGTCAATCAATACCTGAGACTACATCTTGGTATACTTACAAGTTACAAGCGCGAGATTATTGGCTTTTGTCCTGTTGTGAAGAAACGTTATTCTAAACTTAGATTGATCAACGTGCAATAACCTTAAATTTATATTTAGCGCTAACGTGCGCTAAAACTGGTTACGTCACTCAGACTTCGAAATAATAAATTCTGAAAGACCTTAAGCGTTTAGACTAATCAAAAGAAGAAAGCAGAGATACAGTCAAAGCTAGGAACATATCCAAGTCCAGATTATAAAAATAAAATTTAAAAACAAGCATGGCTGTAACCACAAATATTAGTGTAATAAAGATCCCAACGTTTCGATGCCAGCTCGGCCCCTTGATCACAGGTGAGTGTTTTTGTCATTCTCGTCGGGTCTCACATCGCCCGGTGGTGTAGTTTTTTTTAAAGGGGCCGCTATTTCTTCGCGTTTGTTGCTGATAAGGTATAGCTCGACGCACCCTGCATGACCCATCGTAAACCACACACGTTGGCACTTGGAAGTGTCCCAGCTGACCGGTTGATGTTTTCTTTGGCGTTTTCAATGTGCCAAGACTCTTAGTAAAGGCGTCTTCGCCAGTTTTTTCTCCGTGCCAAAAATAGAGGTGTTGTTGAATGCGATGGTGTGTCCCTTCTTTGCAACGTGTTCTCTGCCAGCGCGTTATCCTGCACTTCATTCTTCTTGATGTCATATTGATGCTGGCGTAGTCCTTCCACGAAGTTCTTAGTAAGATGACCTTTTGCGAATTATTAATTCTATGTCAATAACTATGGCACCAGGTCTTGACAACACTAGAATCCGAGATATTAGGTATAAATATGATAGACTGAATCAGATCTTACAAAAACAATTAATGAAATCCTGTATACCGGAAGTAACCCAAGAGCTGAAAAATATTGATTATACGTCCTGTATATAAAAATGGAAAACATCAACAATAGAAAGGTACGGAATAATTGCTATTCTACCTGTTTTAACTCATATACTAGAAAAATTGGTACAAATTATGATGACTAGCTCCTGTGATACATTTTCTGTGTTAAGTAATACCCAATATGCAAGGGCGGTCCAGTTGCGCCATTTGCGCCATTTTGATAAATTCCCGCTTGCCTGCGCCTTACCTCGCTTAAAGGGAATAATTGACCAAACTGCGCCAAGGCGAATAAATCTGCGAACGCATTGGTTTTTGGAAGAGTTTTCGTTTTCGTCTGGCAACTGTGGGAATTCAGTGGGGTTTGGCCATCACAATCTGTTTTATCAGAGCTTGACTTATATGCGCGGTGTCGTATCGCCACGCGCTTTGTTTTCCTGCATTGATCGCGCGAGTGCCGTGCAATGGATTGTAATCGGTGCTGCCACTAAAAAGGGCGCACCGTTGTACTGCTGTGTTGTTGCGCGAGCTGGGACTGATGTGTAAGACGACGAGGACGATGTGTGTGTGACGGTTGGAACGCACATATGCTTTTGGACCTTGTACCTATAGTCTTCTGGTTGGATGTCTGAGTGAGTAAATGGTTGACTCAAACGGAGTTTCTTAATAACAACAAATGGCGACGAGGATGGGATAAACTCAAGACGCCGACCATGACTACCACCTTAGGAAAGCTGCCAGAGTTCTGCCCCGACGCCGGCAACATCGATGTCTACAGCGGACGGTTCGAGCTGTTTGTAAACGCAAATGGAATCGACGCAAGCAAGAAGTTGCAAGTCTTCTTAACAGTCTTAGGGGAAAAGGCCTACGTAACGCTGCGCAATCTGCTACTGCCGAAGACGCCAACCCAAGTCAAGTATGAAGAGGCTGTGGCGGTGCTACAACAGCATTACGCGCCAAAACGTTCGATCGTCACTGAACGCTATCGCTTCTATCGACGAAACCAGGAGTCGAGCGAAAGCATCGCACAGTTTATTGTCGAGCTAAAGAGACTCGCCATGACGTGCTCGTTTGGAAGTTTCTTGGAAGAAGCTCTCCGTGATCGACTGATTGCTGGCCTCCGGACGGACTCGATTCGATGTCGTCTTCTTGCCCTGCCTGACAACGAGGTCACCTGGGAGCGTGTCTGCAACATAGCCACTGCCATGGAAGCAGCGCAGAAGGACACGCGAGAAATGCTATCTAACGCTGCCACCGCAAGTGCCGTGGACGTTAACTGGCAGCGAGAAGCATCCAAGTCAGCCAAACAGCACACGACAAAGTCAAGAACCTCAGGCCGCGAGCGGACAGCCTGGAAAAAGGGACAAGCAAAGAAGCGGGAAACAGAGACTGTTCGTGCGTGTCACAGATGCGGTGGACAGCATGCACCAGTGAGTTGTCCTTTCTTGAAAAGCAACTGTTACAAGTGTTCGAAACCAGGTCATGTCGCGAAAATGTGTAAGACAAAGGTCGTACACAAGGTTCACGAAAATCTATCTGAAAAAGATTTGCTAACTATTTGTCGTGCGAACAAAGATGGAGGTCCGCTCCCCATAATCGTAAAAGTAAAAGTAAACGGCAAGGAAATTCCTATGGAACTAGACACAGGAGCGGCTGCGACGATTATGTCAGAGAAAGACTTCGGCGAGAACTTCCCTAAATTAACGTACCGTAATGAGGACGTTAATCTCAGAGTGTACAATGGTACCTCTATTGGCGTAAAGGGTGTAGCTCAGGTTGAGGTACGCTACGGTGACCAAAGTTACCACCTGCCCCTGCTGATTGCAAAACATGAAAAAGGAGCACGCATGCCGACTCTCCTGGGTCGTGACTGGCTTTCAAAAATCAAGATAAATCTGCATGACGCCGTTCAACGGTTACAACACAAAGTTGTGCTGAACGTGCAAGAAGTCGGGCAGATGGAAACTGCGGATGCAGAAAAACGACTAAAAGAGCAGTACCGCGATGTGTTTGAGCCAGGTTACGGTGCCATCAAAGGATTCACAGGAAGCATTGTAACGAAAGAGAATGCGAATCCAGTCTTTTGTAAGGCGAGACCCGTAATATATGCCTTGCACGAGCAAGTGGAAAAACAACTAACCGATTTGGAAAAAGCTGGTGTCACGCATCGGGTCAGGCATAGTGCTTGGGCTACGCCACTAGTTATCGTGCCCAAGAAAAACAGCAAAGAGCTAAGGCTATGTGGGGATTACAGAGTCACTGTAAATCAGGCAATTGAAGTGGACCACTATCCACTGCCACTTCCAGAGGACATCTTCGCGTCCCTGGTGGGAGGAACCGTGTTCACCGTCTTAGACCTGTCAAAGGCCTATCTGCAGCTTGAACTGGACGAGCGGGCACAAGAGTTGCTCCTGATTAATACGCACATGGGACTGTTTAGGTTCCGGCGATTACCGTATGGCGTAGCAAGCGCACCCGCTATGTTTCAGCCTGTAATGAACCAGGTTTTGCAAAACATTCCTGGCACAGCTTGTTACTTAGACGACGTGCTGATCACTGGCAAAGACTCAGCAGAGTGCTACCGCCGAACCGAACAAGTGCTTCAGACGTTGGGTGAGCACGGTATCCGCGTAAATCTGGCGAAATGCAAGTTCTTGCAGGAAAGAGTCCAGTACCTGGGACACGAACTAGACAGGCATGGCCTACATCCCACACCAGACAAGGTGAGGGCAATTCGAGAAGCGCCTAAACCCAACAACGTGACACAACTAAAGGCATTTTTGGGCATGGTAAATTTTTATGCCAAATTTTTGCCTAGCCTAGCAAATGTGCTAGAACCCCTGCACCAGTTGCTGCGTAAGGGAAACATATGGAAGTGGTCAAGTCAATGTGACGAAAGCTTCGAGCGATGTAAACAGCTGTTAAGCCAAGACTCAGTCTAGAACTGTATGACGTAACGAAGCCAATTCAGTTGACGTGTGGTGCATCAGGTTACGGCTTGGGTGCAGTACTGTCGCACATCGTAGACGGAGTAGAACGACCAATTGCGTTCGCGTCACGATCCTTGACACCTGTCGAGCGTGACTATGCGCACATTGAAAAAGAAGCTCTAGCCATTGTATTTGGAATTAAGAAATTCCATAAGTACCTCTATGGCCGCGACTTCAACGTGATCACAGATCACCAGCCACTCACGGTGATCTTCGATGACAAACATCACACAAGTGCGGTAGCTGCAGCTCGAGTGCATCGATGGGTCCTGTTTCTAGCGAATTATCGGTTTCGTATTCTGTACAAAGCAGGAAAAAGATCAGCAACGCCGATGGCTTGTCGCGCCTACCACTGTCAGATACAATGGACGAGGCAGAGGAAATTTTTTACATTTCGCCTGTCAAAGAACTGCCGATAACTGCAAAAGATATTGAGCGAGAAACAAGGAAAGACCCGGTCCTGAGCGTGGTACGCGAGATGACATGGCGTGGCTGGCTTCAGGCTGTAGACGATAAATACCAGCCTTTCTTCGTAAGGCGATTTGAACTTTCGGTGGATGACGGTTGCCTTGTTTGGGCTAACCGAGTGGTGATTCCGAAATCTCTCGAAAATGAAGTAGTGTCATTGTTGCATGAACAGCATATTGGCATAACCAAAATGAAGGCACTTGCAAGGTCCATGGTGTGGTGGCCTAAGATCGACAGTCGCCTTGAGCAGACTGTGAAACAGTGTGAAATTTGTCAAAGCGTAAGATCTGCTGAACAGGCCACACCCCTGACACCTTGGAAGTGGTGCACAAACAGTTGGGAAAGGGTGCATCTTGACCTCGCTGAAAAGGAAGGCAAGATGTTTCTAGTTGCTGTCGACTCGTACTCTAAATGGCTACCCTATTGAAAATTCCATCAAGATACGTAATTTGGGACACTGACTGCCAGTCAGCAGCCCTGGTGGAACGTGCCCTGATGGTCCATCAGATGACGTCTGACTGCCAGTCAGCAGCCCTGGTGGAACGTGCCCTGATGGTCCATCAGATGACGTCTGACTGCCACTGATGGAATGTCCCAAATTACGTATGTGGTGGTCTTTGATGGAATGTACCTTCCAAATTTGCGTTTTTCAGGTAAAAGGGACCCGTACGAAAATGTCAGATACAGGCCGGAATGAAAAATGCCGGTTCCGCCTAGACCCAAAATTGGGGCACCAGTTCGTATCCACCCTGAAACCGCGCATTTCCAGCCCCAATTTTAGACCCAGGCGGTGCACCGCCGGAATTCCCGCTGCGCTCACCACTGGACTCTACAAAAGAATTTGGTGCTATGCCCTTAGCCGTTACAACCGAGAGATCGTCGCGATTTCAGACCCAGGCGGACTGGGTCTGAAATTGCGACGATCTCTCGGTTGTAACGGCTAAGGGCATAGCACGAAATACTTTTGTAGAGTCCAGTGGTGAGCGCAGCGGTAATTCCGGCGGCGCACATGGTCGTCCAGGCGTCGTCACCAAACACGGTGCACGGAACACACACACAGCACGCACAAGCACAGTATCCAGTGTTGAGTGCATCGGGAAGTTCCGGCGGGCAAGCGGTATCCGAGTTGTCCAAGTATTGTCACCAAGCACACCAGCGCATCCAGATGCCGAGCCAAACTGCAATGGGTCGGCAGCTTCGCACTTATATAAAGATTCAAAGCCGAGGTCAGTGGGTATCCATCCAGGGCAACGATAGGCGCGTCAGTATCCGTGCGCCCGCAGCGCGAACGTCGCCGCCGGGCGAGCGCCGGCCGGCAGACCGACGCGAGCGCAGAACCTAAACTCTCGAAGCGCTGCCGCCCACTGCAACAGACAATGCAAGGCGCGTGTCGTCACCAAACACGGTGCACGGAACACACACACAGCACGCACAAGCACAGTATCCAGTGTTGAGTGCATCGGGAAGTTCCGGCGGGCAAGCGGTATCCGAGTTGTCCAAGTATTGTCACCAAGCACACCAGCGCATCCAGATGCCGAGCCAAACTGCAATGGGTCGGCAGCCTTTCGGACTCGGGGTCCGGTCGCGATCGGCGAGGTCTGGCGCGCCGAAGCGCGGAGGCGTCCTCAAAGCGTGCGCACACACGTCGCCTCTGGTCCAGAGTGACCCGGCGGCCCGGCCTGGAGCACTAAACGCTTGGGTTCTGATGTTTCTTCCGTCTCGTAACTTCTTCCACAGCACCGAAGACAGCGGGCACGATCTTTACGTTCACTGAACGCGTCGAATATGCCTCCACGTGCGACGAACCGGAAAACGTGGTGCGGCTGGTGCCTGAACCACCGGAACTACATAACTTCGAGCTTTGACACGGCGTGGCGCCACCTTCTAGTCCGCATTCATGTAAACGTTGCCGCGTCGGCTTCGTTCGAAGAACGAGTGGAGTCGATGCGCTGAAGTCGCTTTCATGTAAACGAGGCTATAGTCGGAACTCACGACAGACTGGGTCTTGTCGAGGAGAAATTCTACTAAAACATAAGACATTGTAGAGCCCGGGCTGGATCGACAGGGTGGCACAAGCGCGCAAACAAAACGAGTTGAGAGCGATCGTTCATGGAAGCTCGGCGAAGCTTCTATGGGCGAAGCGAAAGTGGCGAAAGTAGAAAGTGGCGCGTTTGGCGTGCTCGGCATGTTCGGCGTTTCGGCGGGCTTCTGATCAGGTTTGTCGGGTGCCCTGCTTGTCATATCTCTAACATCAGCGGTTTTATGGGCTCACGTTCCGAAATCGTTTTCTCGTGCATAGATTATTTTCGTATTCATAGATTTGACGAAATAGTGGTATCCGAACGAACTTTACGTCCTTTGACCGTACGTCTGTCTGCACGTCAAAGCTTTTTGACGTACAGTCAGAGACAATCGATGTACAGTCAGAATCGCCACCAAGAAATCCTGACGGCATTTCGCGGCGGCCGACTGCCACCAGGAAACCATCAGAAAGCCGACAAGCGGAGTCTGACTGGAGTTTGACTGTCGGTCAGAGTAACTTGTTGGCCAATCAGACGTGCTTGACGTACAATCAGGCACAGACAGGTGTCCACTAGAAAACATCGACTGCCAGACAGCGTTACATTGATGGATTTTTCCTTCGGGTAGAGGTTATAATAATGACATCGACGACTGCACTGAAAACTGTCGAAACAGTCCGGTCATGGTCGCACGCGGTCGCGTTATCTGAGGTTGTTTCAGATAACGGACCACAGTTCCGAGCCAAAGAGTTCGAGGATTTCTTGTCGGCAAACGGAGTAAAGCATACACTGACCCCTCCGTACCATCCCCAATCGAACGGCTCAGCAGAACGCGCAGTTCAAACGGTAAAGCTGTCGCTGCTGAAGCAGTTATTAGAGGATGAACGAAATAAAAGCCCGAGGTCCCTTCAGCACAGGGTTGACAACTTTCTGTTCGCGTACAGAACGACGCCCCACACCTTCACGGGGAAGACTCCTGCCGAACTGTTCTTGAAACGTAAACTTCGTACAAGGCTGTCTTTGATAAAGCCAAACATGGAGGCAGTAATAAAAGCAAAGTCTGAGAGGGAGGTGTGTAGCGCGAACAAGCGCCGAGGCACAGCAAGAGTATTTTCCGTAGGTGATCGCGTACTCGTACGTACTGGTGCGTGGTGAACTTGTGAAATGGCTGCCAGGAAAAATCACGGAAGTGAAATCGGCCATGACGTACTTAGTCTTTGTAGACAGACGGATACGGTTCGTACATGCAGATCATCTGCGACGTTCGTTTCTGGTGCCTGATGATTCAGCTGAAATGTCCGATTGTCACATGGAATTGCCGCATGGTAGTGACATGCCACAAGACGAGCGTCATGTCGAACCTGATCGAACACAGTCTGTAGTTGATGTAAGTGCAGAGCAAATGTCGCCGCGCAATACTCAAATGGCATCATCACCGGGACCGGTTGATACATCGTCACCTGTAGTGCCTAGGCGTAGCACTCGTGCGACGCGCAAGCCGGATCGGCTTATGTACGAGAAGTTTTAATCTTGTTTGGGGGGAAGTGTTGTATCAGAGCTTGACTTATATTCGCGGTGTCGTATCGCCACGCGCTTTGTTTTCCTGCATTGATCGCGCGTGCCGTGCAATTGATTGTAATCGGTGCTGCCACTAAAAAGGGCGCACCGTTGTACTGCTGTGTTGTTGCGCGAGCTGGGACTGATGTGTAAGACGACGAGGACGATGTGTGTGTGACGGTTGGAACGCAGTGCTTTGGACCTTGTATGTATAGTCTTCTGGTTGGATGTCTGAGTGAGTAAATGGTTGACTCAAACGGAGTTTCTTAATTACAACACAATCCAATCCAGGTTTCCGGCTCCGCTGCATTCTTTCACAGGGCTCGCACTGATCTTTCCGACATTCCTAACGCCCCGCAGATTTAACAGTTTTAGTTGCATTTTGAAGCGCACTACTGAAAATCAGAAAGCACTATTCTTTCTTTTTCTTCTGCGTGCTCGTGTTCAGAAGCGTGGCACTGTTTTATGCCAATGTGCTCGCACATGGTTCCCATTTGTTAGCATGCTCGGTAGGAACATCTTGGTTACGAATTGTTGCCTTCTTTCAAGTCAAATGATCTGAATCCTTGATCGTACAACTCGTTAAAATGTATATATGTAAGAGGACACCCAGAATATTTTTATTGATTATTTGCTCATTTCACATGATAATACATTGTATAGTGCTAATTTACCTCTCTATCTAGAGCAGAGGTCTCTAAACTCCTGCCCGCGGACGCGCCCGTCCGGCCTGCAGACGGCCGCGGTCTTTCCAGTGATGCCTAGCTCGCCCAGACGCACACACAGTCTCCGGGCATGAAGCGAACGTCGATCTGACGACGTTTGTACCGGGTAGCGTCGACACGTTGTGTTGATTTAGAATCCGAGTCGGGCGAGCTGCGCAACTTCTTCAGCCTGTTGTCCCGTATGGAAATCTTATATCTGGGCCATATCTGGCCATATCAAACATTTTATGATTATATACGGCATATATACAGCCTTATCTGGCGTATATACAGACTGATATGGCGTATATACAGACATATCTGGAGTATATACAGACTTATCTGGCGTATATACAGACTTATCTGGCGTATATACAGCCTGATATGGCGTATATACAGACTTATCTGGCGTATACACAGCCTCATCTGGCGTATATAGAGCTTTATCTGGCGGCCGGTTTTCAATATATTAAAAAGTTAAAAAAGTTAGAAATTTACTTTGTTAGCAAACTGTGAATGACTCATTGTTCACAAGCTAAATATTAGCACAAATAAACCCAAACTTCAGCTTCGGCAAGCTTAAGTTTGAGATTATTTGTGCTAATTTTCACGAGGATTTCAATGTAGAATTAATTATTTTGAAGTGTTAACATTCCGCCGGAATAGACAATTTGCTAAATCCCCCAAGCACCTCGGCCTGTACTTAAGGCTGCGGTCCCACGGCAGCCATCTTGAACAAGGCGTTAGTTCAACCAATAGATGGCGACACGCACCCGTGGGGTGGCCGAAATATTGGTTCACGGTGGGATGGCTCGAGCACCATCACGTTCCCCTCGTGGCCTTGCTCGCGCCGCTGCCAGCTGCTCTGCTCAGCTGGCTCAATAGCGTGGCCCAGCAAACTCATCTATGCGAGAATGTCCGGCTGATATTCGCGACTCCAGCGACCTATAGGGGACGCCACTATCGGGCAAATATGGCGGTCGAATCCAGGTCGTGCCGTGCCATGTGCCAGCTCAACGCACAACGCTGGGGCATCAGCGAGCGGGAATTGGACTCCAAATGGTTCGCCCCGCTTTTTATTCTCCACGTTTCGAACCTCCGGCGATGTGTTGGGGTAAGCGAGCTTCCAGAGGCTTGACTTTCTTCGAGGAAACGAGGAAAGGACTGCCCACTGTCCTTCCACTGTGCTGATGAACGTTGAGAAACGCAGAATGTCTGGCTCACGCGGTTCCATAGGTCGCGTGCAGAGCAGCCTGGGTCACAAGGCGATACTACGGTTACGACACAGACACCGGTAGAACTGTTCTGTCGCGCAATCCACCGACAACATGCAAACACGGAAGCCAGAAGAGACGAGCAGAAATCGCGAAAGGACCTGGTCCGGCCAGTTCAGTGTTTTCCCGCTAGGTGTCGTTCGTTTTGCTGGAGTCGCGAATAGGGACATGCGGTTCGGCAGTTGCGACGGGCTTTCGCA
>JAZHYW010003587.1:0-34204 GCA_037355805.1 Ixodes ricinus | reverse complement strand
CACAGTTGCCAGACGAAAACGAAAACTCTTCCAAAAACCAATGCGTTCGCAGATTTATTCGCTTGGCGCGAAGTTTCAGTCAATTATTCCCTTTAAGCGAGGTAAGGCGCAGGCAAGCGGGAATTTATCAAAATGGCGCAAATGGGCAACTGGACCGCCCTCTGCATATTGGGTATTACTTAACACAGAAAATGTATCACAGGAGCTAGTCATCATAATTTGTACCAATTTTTCTAGTATATGAGTTAAAACAGGTAGAATAGCAATTATTCCGTACCTTTCTATTGTTGATGTTTTCCATTTTTATATACAGGACGTATAATCAATATTTTTCAGCTCTTGGGTTACTTCCGGTATACAGGATTTCATTAATTGTTTTTGTAAGATCTGATTCAGTCTATCATATTTATACCTAATATCTCGGATTCTAGTGTTGTCAAGACCTGGTGCCATAGTTATTGATATAGAATTAATAATTCGCAAAAGGTCATCTTACTAAGAACTTCGTGGAAGGACTACGCCAGCATCAATATGACATAAAGAAGAATGAAGTGCAGGATAACGCGCTGGCAGAGAACACGTTGCAAAGAAGGGACACACCATCGCTTTCAACAACACCTCTATTTTCGGCACGGAGAAAAAACTGGCGAAGACGCCTTACTAAGAGTCTTGGCACATTGAAAACGCCAAAGAAAACATCAACCGGTCAGCTGGGACACTTCCAAGTGCCAACGTGTGTGGTTTACGATGGGTCATGCAGGGTGCGTCGAGCTATACCTTATCAGCAACAAACGCGAAGAAATAGCGGCCCCTTTAAGAAAAACTACACCACCGGGCGATGTGAGACCCGACGAGAATGACAAAAACACTCACCTGTGATCAAGGGGCCGAGCTGGCATCGAAACGTTGGGATCTTTATTACACTAATATTTGTGGTTACAGCCATGCTTTTTTTAAAATTTTATTTTTATAATCTGGACTTGGATATGTTCCTAGCTTTGACTGTATCTCTGCTTTCTTCTTTGATTAGTCTAAACGCTTAAGGTCTTTCAGAATTTATTATTTCGAAGTCTGAGTGATGCAACCAGTTTTAGCGCATCGTTAGCGCTAAATATAAATTTAAGCGTTATTGCACGTTGATCAATCTAAGTTTGAGAATAACGTTTCTTCACAACAGGACACAAGCCAATAATCTCGCGCTGTAATCGTAAGTATACCAAGATGTAGATCTCAGGTATTGATTGACAAAGCACCATAAAAAAGAGTGTCTGGTCTTGAATAACACTTTAGATTTGTTTTAATATCAGAATGCGACTCAGGGATCATCCTGTTGTCTTATATTCGAGCGGTCTTGTACCGACCTTCGCCGAGAGGTGCTGCCCGTCGTAAGCAGAAAGCTACCGGCGATCGTTGCTCTTATTGGTAAAGTTTTGAAACAGTTTGTGGAATGTCCATTGCAATCGCTGTAGGAGAGAAATGTTGTCCTGTCTCGAAAATCGCAGTGTCGAGGGCGCGTCAATCATTCTCGCAATTCGGCCTCAGGCTTTGAGAGCCACACTCTTCGAACGCGGCTAGTCTTGGCTTTAGCCAATTCCCACGTTCTGATGTCTCGAGACGGCGACGCAAAGGTTTCGAGGCAAGTTTCAGTAAACACGTTATTTTCGAAACATATCGTGCGCTCCAAAAAAAAATATCTGAGACATTTTTTTTGGTACGGTGCATGCAGTGGTGACGACGCCATTTCCTTGTGTACACAATACTTCGGGTTGAGCTATACTTAAACTCCATACTATCTTAGTGTCAACCTGATGTCCGCTGTTCTTATTGAGTGCTCCTTTTGAGTTTACTCATTTGACTCAATCCTGCCTGAAGCAAAACGCGAAGCTACTCTTTAGTTCTGTCATATATATTAACTTCTAATATTGACATTAAAATAATGTAATGTTTTTTCATGTAGATACATTTAACTTTAAATGAAAATCTCTAGCGACTTTCAATAAACAAACTTAGGCAGTCTGTTAAGAGGTCGCATACTTTCGAACCTTGTGCTATTTTATTACGTGTTTTATTGTTTAATTTTCAAAAATTGTCTCGCTTACCCGGTCACAGCAACCGTAATATCTGCAGGACTTCTTCCGTACTTTTCTAGAAGGTGTTTATAGGTCGTGTTTGCGTCCGCATAGGTTCTATTGGCATCTGGCCAGCCGATATCGTATTCCACAAAGGTTTGCGCAAATCCCTAGAAAGAGAAGTAGGTATTAAAAGGGTTAGTGAATGTGCGCAGACGAATGCTTTCTAATATACTCTATTACTTTTTACGCTTTCGGCTGAGGCACGAAAGCAGCAAAAACGGTAGTGTGAAAGCGACACCTACCTGTTCCTTTTGAATAGAGGTGAGCAGGAACTGAATGTTTGGACCTGACGTATCTTCATAGCGCATGTTGACCTAATTAATAATAAATGATCAATAATTACAACAAACCAGCATATACGAGGGTTGTCCTTAAAATAAGGTTCCCAAGGAGCTGCAGACGCGAGGAACGCTGTTACGCGGGATCCGGTGACACTGGCGTGTAGCTTGGTTTCCCTCCTCCCAGTCCCCGCCCCGGCGAGCTGTCTGCGACGCTCAGTCTTGGCTTGGCAGCCGTTAGAGTTGGAGCTCCCACAGCTTCTCCCGCCAGGTGCGAATTACGCTCTCTGAATCGATTTGTGCAGCAAAACACCGCGCCGGTGGAGATTCATTCCCAACTCTGCAAAGTCTACGGAGAAAGGATATGAGCGTACAGCACGTGGGTCCACTACACGACACTGGAAACAAAACATCAATCCCGTTAGTGGGAACATCCCGAGTCGCCGAAGCCGCGGACGTTCAAAGAAACACTTTCTGCCGGCAAAGTGATGGCGAGCGTCTTTTGGGACAGGAAGGGGTTATTGTTGTGCGAATTCATGCCTGCCGGTTCAGAAATCAATGCGGACCGCTACTGTGAGACTTTGAAGAACCTTTGCCTCGCGATTCAAAACAAGAGAGGCATGCTCACGAAGAAAGTGCATTTCCACCAGGACAACGCTCGTCCGCACATCGCCCGTGTAACAAATGATCTCATCAACAAATTTGAATGGGATACTGCCACATACCCGCCCTACAGCCCAGACATGGGAACGCGACAGAACAGCGCACGACAAAACAGCACGGCGACAAAACAGCACGCGTCAAAATAGCACGCGACAAAACAGCATAGCGTCAAGACGGCAGAGCGACAGAAGAGCACGTGCCAAAACAGCACGGCGTCAAAACAGCACAACGACAAAACAGCACGCATGTAGCAACTTCGAGCGCTCTCTTCACCTCTCTCTCCGCGCATAATTTCGAACCTCCTTGACCCTTTCATTTATTGTCGCTAGCTAATAAAGGAATTTATTGCATATTTCAGTGCTTACCAAACTCCGCAACCCGGAGACCCCCAAAATATAAAATATCGCGTCACGACCCCTGCTTGTGCTTTTCACGAGGCTACAAGAGTCAGTTCAATGATAAGTGCAAGTAACACCACATAACAAAATGTATGCTAAAGCTAGCTAAACTGAAATCCATAAAAAAAGAAATACTGATGGCAGCAATTGCTTCGCGACCCCCCCCCCCCCCCCTGAATCTGTCGGATTCACAGTTTGGAAGGCACGGAAGTTGGTAGTGAACCACAATTTCTAGCACAACAGGAGTTACCGATCGGCATCCAGCGTAAAGCATTCCCTTAAGGTGACAGGCGGAAAGCTTTAAACAATTAAATGCAATTGTTCGAATCTCCTTTTACAACGAAGCTGTAGTTGGTACGTTTGTCGGATTTTTCCGTGTCGTTGATAGCAGAAAAAAGGTCAGTATTAACTGAAAAAGGTCAGTATTTTCGAGGGCGTTTGGAGGGGTGGGTGGGGGAAGGGGGGGGGAGGGGGAGGATGTGACTCATTGCTGACCGTATGACCACTTCCTTTCGCAGTTTTCAGCTTCTCTCCGAGATCGGTTCAACTTTCAACATAAGCTCAGGGGGCGCAGGGGTCTTCAGGACGAAATTTGGGTTTTTCACCTGATAGGGATTTGTGTGCCGAATTCTTTGTTCAAAGAAGAGAGTTTAATTGTGAATTGAACAATGAAAATGAAGGGCGTCCTTAAATGTCGCACATTTTTGTAACACCCCTAGCTTCCGTCTACAAGAGGAGGGCATAAATACGATTGTTTTATTGCCGTTTCTGTAGTCGGCGCGAAACTACCACCTCTCGCAGTCGTGAAAATGGGGAAAACACGCACTGAGTACAATGCTTGAAAATTTCTGGATTTTGATATTTGCCTCTTCGACCGAAGTGGTAGTGAAGCTCATGTTCGTCCTGTGTACAAATACGAGCACACGACGATAATGTCAGATCACGATAGGGCCCCAGTGCGTCTTGCAGAACAGGTCGCGTCGGCTGCCACAGACAGCAACAAATAAGAAAACCAGTACATGGTTTACTCACTGTATACATTTAAACAAACGCTTTTAATTATTGCATGTTCGTCAGTATACTGGTTTTCGTCAATAAACCGAAAAGAACCGAGAAGTTTATGAGTCTACAAATATTCACCGCAGTAAACCGAAAACCTCTGTTTGGAATAAAAACGAAAATAGTACGCCGAATTTCAAAATAATAAAAACCGAAAACGCCAAACCCTAGCTATATCGTCAATGTCCTGTTTTGACGCTGTGCTGTTTTGTCGAGGTGCTGTTTTGACGCCGTTCTCTTCTGACGCTGTGCTGTTTTTGTCGCTGTGCTGTTTTAAACGCTGTGCTGTTTTGACGCTGTGCCGTTTTGTCGCGTGCTATTTTGACGCGTGCTCTTTTGTCGCCGTGCTGTTTTGACGCTGTGCTGTTTTGACGCGTGCTGTTTTGACCGTGCTGTTTTGTCGCGTGCTGTTTTGTCGTGTGCTGTTCTGTCATGGTGCCCCCAGACATAGCCCCAAGTGACTACCATCTCTTCCCTGAATTGAAGAAACACCTAGGTGGGACGCATTTTAGAACCGGAGAGCAGCTGAAAGAAGAGGTTTTAAGTTAGCATCACCGCGCGGCGGGAGAGTTCTACGATTCAGGCATAAAAAAGATAGTACACCGCAAGCAAAAATGCATTGATCTAAACGGCAATTATGTCGAAAAAAAGGAGAAAGTCTAAGCTTTCCAAAAATGTATTATTCAATGACAATAAACACGTTTTTTGTTGTGAAAAATTATAGGGAACCTTATCTTACGGACGACCCTCGTTTGAAGCCCGAAACCTATTTGAGTCCTGTAATAATAAAGTAGTCCAATAGCCGAAATCAAGGACTCAAGAGCGGTCAACTTTGAATCACCGGGCGACTTGAGCCATACTAAACTAAACATGCTTCACTACGTACTTCATTAACTGGAGTGTAAATATGGCAAGTATAATAGTAGTTTAATGTCGACAAATCTAAATATAGCGCATGATTTCCATTAAGATTAATGGTCGTATTGACTCCATTTAAAGCGGAGGGCTAGGGTGATCCTTAAGGAGGAGTGGTATACCAGTCAGTCGCTAATATTAGCTTGAATATCGCGTGAAGTCAAAATTCCAGAAGAGAAATATGGAAAATCTAAACATATGGGTTTACGGGAAAAGCACTTGCAATTCGCGGCATATATACGTCGAAGGAAGGCACCACAAGAATTACTACATTGGTTATTTCAAAAATATAATCTTAGGGGCATTCTGGTACGCAATTCCCTGCGGATAGGGAATAGTAGTTACAGATTACTGTTTCCGTGGGCTACTTCAGTTAGGGATTACCTTTAACTTCATGCCAAAGGATTTGCTATTACAACGTACGCATCCTGAAGGTTTTCTAACTATGTGAATATAGGAAACGTAGAGCTGGTATTCAATATTGCGATTGGATCATCAGGTATAATTTTCTTAGGCAGATCTAAAGCTTCGAAACTACCGAATATATGGCGCCTTGTATTCCGGGCATGTCACTGGAGGTTCATTAATTTGGATACACAAGTTAGTAGTAGGGAAGTGACTTGTGGAAGCCGAATAGACCGTTCTCACCAACCAATTTTGTGGCCCCACCGCTGCCGAAATGCATTGAGGGAACTTCAGTCTTTCTGCACGAGGGAGAACCTGGCTGGAGCTATGCGTGCTCAGAGCACGAAACGGCCCGATGGTTTCGTGTACTGCCGCCAGCCTCCTTTGGACTAAACTTATGGCGGCGTAACGCATGCGTTGAACGCGTAGTGAATTTCGTATCTTGTGATCCTGCTTTAATCTTTTGAACGAGTTCATCTACCGAGGAGCGTAAATAAAAATTGAACGTTGCGAATGTTGTGTTCCTCTTGAATATTAAAATACTAATCTTACGCTGCTGATTTCAGCAGTATATTTTTATGCTTATATTGTGATTTCTACGTTCGTTACAAAGCAGTAATTTCCGATGACCACCCGTTACATTTCGCTTTCATATAAAATAAGCTGTTTCTGTCCTCTATATGCTTTAAACATAAGTTTGTGTCTGACTTTTTTTTTTTCATCAACTTATTTAGCGTTTTTTGGAGGTCAGGATGCTCGAAATTCGTAAGAACCTTCTCATTACCTTCTTATAAACTGGTTGATTACTTTCTATTGTTCTTCGCTAATGAGCAGCTGGGCAATGGATGCATGAGTTTGCTGGTGGTGCACATACTCTATATTAAGGGCGAGAATGTCGTGTTGGTTGCAAGCGGCTGGATATTCCGTCTTACCCAAGTTGCGCCATCGATTGATCTAGCAGCGAGTGCCCCTTTTGGATGCCCGGGATGCGTCGTTGTTGCTTGGCCTCATGGCCCCATCCCACATACAGGTGCGCGCGTTCCAATAGGTCTGTTGCAGTGCAGCGACACGGCACCGTGTGCGCGCGCGCTCGTAGTCGTCTGTTTTGGGCAGCTGGTGACCCGCCGCCGACAACACACCGTATTTGAGAAGACGCTCCACCCTTTTTGACTGCAGTGTATCCCATCCCGCAGCAATTTGACGGTATTTGTATATTCAATAGCATTTAATAAATACCTTAAGATGGCTGCCCTCCAAGTTGGTTTGCCGGATATCCGTCCTAAGATCTTGAGTAGTTAGTTAGCCTACCTCAAACATTTGTTGATGTCCTAGAACTTTAGGTCTGTACCTTAAATTTGGAGGCGATGTGTTTGCGCAGTCTATGGCCCGCTTTTCGTTTTCGTGCCCAAAACATTCAGGCAGATAGCCTGTGTTAGGTTCTGTTGGGTGAGCCACCTTTATTTACAAGGAAAGCTCTCAAAAACCTGTTGGAAGGCTTTCGTGTAGTAGCCTGTTTAGTGGGAAAAAAACAATCTACGCGACTGCGATACAAAAAAACACACAAAAAACAGGCTTTTTGTCGAAGTGTCGGTTGCCATCAGAATAATTTTCGTGAACTGTCTGCTTTCTTCTCATGTACCTTCGTAAAAATCAGCAACACCACTTCTTGTGACTTATAATTTGACTAAAATGACCGTTTCTGCATAACTTGCTGTCCATGTTTATATAAGCATCATGATACACTAAGCACAAGACGGTACAATTAGTAATATTTACCCAATTTCGGAATAACAAAGCACTAAGCATTTTTATAGACCTCATTACTTCCCCCTCCTGTTTCACCGCCTAATTCAGGGGAACGTGTTTAGTCAGAAATCTACCTGACAAACACCTCGTATATATACTCGATTATTTTCAAATTTTCTATCTGTTTCTATCATAAGTATAGCAACAAATTAGTCATATGCAACTAATAAAACCTAGCATAAGTCCAAAGAAAATTTCTACGGCCTATTACTATTCATTAATTGACAACCATCTACTCTGACCAAATGAATGCACAACACACAATCACGCAGTGTTTTAGTAAGCCCACCACAAGACACTCCTAAGAAGTACAGATTAATTGTTTTATAATTCAATCTCCCGCTGGCATAAGACCGATAAGTACTCGAAATAGTGACATATTCTAATCCCTCTGGGGTGAGAAGGAATAAAATTACATATAGGCTAAAATAGTTTACTTTTTGTCCGAGGGTTTACATCATTATATTTAATACGCAACTCGCCCATGGACAAACTAAGTCCGCAGCATTAATAAAAGAAAACAAGCCGGAACGCCGCCCTCCAGCCCTATGGACGGTAAAATGTTTTCGCCTTTCCTACACACGTTCTCTCTCCTGTGACATCAGAGGATTTCTCAACTGGACCTGAAGGCCTTTTTGCTGCCATGCTTATAGGAGGACGGTAATAGAAAAGATAGCGATACACTGAGACGGTGAAGCACCCAACGTAAACAAACAGACATCGAACCACCTTCATCTATTTCGTGAAGGCGAACGCAACGAAGGGCCGACCACCGGGAGAAACTGTGTCAAAGAAACTCGGAAAGATGAATGTCGGCTATTTAAGCGCATCGACTCACCACCTCTTTCACATTATACATTATGTACTTTTAAAATACATTAGGATCATGCCCTATTCTGTTCTTTCTCTACAAGAAACCACATTAAACTACCAATGAGAATAAAAAAAAACACAAAACAAGAGTAAACGTTGAGAAATGTATAGTGTTCAGACCCTTCCATGTTAGTAAACAATTAAGCATATCTGATCGAATCAACATCACTTAGGAAGTCAGAGGCAGCTTACACAGATACGTAATTGAAGGATCTGAGACTCACCGCAATGTGTGTAGTTGGGCTAGTCGGTGCATGATGATAATATATAAAAATACGTGAAAAACACAAGGCAACATATTATATTTCAGGGTTTCTTTGTTTCTTTACATGTACTTTGTTTTAAGAATATGGGGTCTCCATTCGGCGCTCTGTTTTTTAGTCTTCTTCTACTCGTTTATTTTTTTCTTGCGTTGGCATGCTTGTTTTTATTACATTTCAGGGAGTACACTCACGCCATTTCAGACAAGTTTGAATGGAGGCAAAAATACTCCACCGTGAAAAGTCGGTCTCGTTCAAAATGTAGTAGTAAATCAGACACGTTTAGCTGGCGGTTCTAGGTAGGTAGGGAAAACTTCAAGGTGTATCAATGGCAGATTAACGGAACACAAAAGGAACGTGAAGAATAATTTTGCAAGTTCTGAATTAGCTAAACACTTGGAGGAATGCAATATCTGTAGTGCACACTGATCAGAAAGAGAAATAATATACCAAGAGGTAGATAACATGCAGAGAGTTGTAAGATAAACTATCCGGATAAAAACAGTAGGAAGCTCTATCAATCAGGCCTCTATGCAGCTTTGTAGTATATCAAATAATGTTTTGCAGCTCTTGTTGCGCACCGTTTTGTTTGTAAAATGTTAGCAAGCGTTTAGTTCGTCCCCTTGATGGTCTTTCTTGTGTTCTAGAATTCGGAGTTGCGAAGTTTGGGTCAAACGTGAAGCTTATTATTCACTTGTCTTGTTGTTGTTTTGTTGGGTTTTTTTTTTTTGCTGGTATTTTTTATTTTTGTCCTAGAAAAAGTTCTGTTTAGTTCTAGACTTTATTGAAAAGATCACTGCGTAGATGGTTCGTCAAGGGTGCAAACTTTGGCTATGTGTCAGGGTAAATGTTTATCTATAGTCGTTTTTTGGGGTAGTAGTTCAGAAGCTTTACGTCTAAACCAAACAAAGGTATCATTGGGTACGTGTATGTCCACGGCACTCGAGTCTCTTTTCAGACACCATCATTTCGCTCTGGATTTTACCCTTAAGGGTGAGATCCGCCTATTTTCTTAACTGTCTACTTCAAGGGCGGGTCTCACCCTTAAGGGTGAGATCCGCCTATTTTCTTAACTGTCTACTTCAAGGGCATTACCTGAATGCTGGTGACTGCCTTATTCCTAAATAGCATATCGCTCACTAAGATTTGCAATAGTTTACTAAAAACTGAACTCAATTCAGTGTGAAATACCAAATTTATTTTTCTTATATCTTGCTCACTTAACCCTCCATGCAAACGTTACGTCACCGACGGGATGCATGGCGCACGGCTGTCGATCACATAAGCCCGCCTTTACCTTGCTCGCGACTAACAGCCAGCAAACAAGGTCGTATGTACTGTGCTATCTTATTTAATAATTATTCTTAGTTGCACAAAAAGTAATATTGGCCTACGTACTGTCCCGTGAGAAGAAAGAGAGGCACCTGGGATTTTGAGGAAACCGTAAGTGCTCCGCTCGACACACGGCTCACTAGATTTGAAAAAAAAATCGCTATTTAAATACGTCCTTGTTTTGTTACAAAATTTGGGGATTTACGGCCTCCTCATCTGAAGTGCTCATCACACGTCTGTTACCTCTCGCAGCATTCAGCTCTACGCCCACCAGTTTCGACCAGCGAGGATTCGCTCGACGGTGATAATTTTTGCGAAGCTTCACTCATTTAACCGTTACTGAATATCTAACATCGAACCCTGTCATCCTACAACACAAATTATGCCCCCCGGTGGCGGCACCATCGAATCTTCTGTGCTACAAATCAGAGGGTCGCGCTACACTTTATTGGGATTCGCGGCCTCCTTGGCTAAAGTTCTTATCCTAAGTATGTTGCATCTCGCAGCATTCCGCTCTACGTCCACCAGTTTTGACCAGCGAGACTGCGCTCGACGGCGATCAATTCTGCAAAGCTTCCGCGTCGTTTTACCGTTGCTGAAGATCGAACATTGGGCCCTGTCATCCAGCAACACAAACTCTGGCCCACGGCGTTGGCACCATCGCATGTAATCTGCTACGAAACAAACGGTCGTGCTGCACTTCTTTGGGATTGGCGTACTTTTTCGCTGACGTGCTTATCAAACGTATGATACATCTAGCAGCATTACACTTTACGATGACCAATTTCAACCAGGGGGGCTGAGCTCAACGGCGATCATTTCTGCGAAGCTTCTGCATCATTTCACCGTTGCTAAAAAACGGACACCGTGCCATGTTATTCAGCAACACAGACTCTGTCCCATGGTGGCGGCACCTTCGCATTTTCTGCGCTACAAAACGGACGGTCGTGCTGCACTTCGTTGGGATTTGCGGCTTCTTTGTCTGAAGGGCTTATCAAACATCTATTACATCTCGCAGCATTCCGCTATACACCCACCAGATTCAACCAGCGAGGCTGCGCTCGACGGCGATCATTTCTGCGAAGCTTCTGCATCACTTCACCGTTGTTGGAGATCAGACACCTGTCCCTGTCATCCTGCAACACAGAATCTGCCACTCGGCTGCGGCACCATTGCATCTTATGTGCGACAAAAGAGACTATCGTGTTGCATCTTTTAGAATTTGAGGCCTCCTTGACTTTAGTGTTTCTCAAACGTCTGTTACACGTCGTGGGTATGAACACTGCATCGCTTTCTCTAAGTAGTGTTCACTTGGCCGCAATTCTCAAAGTGTGTTTTTGTTTTAAGTGCTCGGTATGCCTCCGTTTAAGAGGATCTGACTTGCTGCCTATCGTGCTTGTATTGGGCGCATTTTTAGAGCTCGCACCGCAAGTAAAAATCGTTTGATGTCGCCTAGTATTCGTTTGTCTCTACAAAAAATTCGATTAATATTCGTTTCGGTGTGCGTTTACAGCTAAGCGAACTTCAGTCTACCCTCCACAAATTCCCACAGTGTACAAGAGACTACCAGAAAGAAAATACGGAAAAGCTAATTGCTATCACAGTCGGCGCTCCGAACCATAGAGTTATTACAATAAACGCTAGAGGCTCGAGCTGGCGCTAGTGTGCTGTTGCATTTTGAAGCAGACAGCAAGCAGTCTAAATTTGACTTCCGGTAATGTATTCCTATGGGAAAAAGCGAGTGCATTTTCTCTCTGCGCTCGATTATAAGAGCAAATATCACGAATAATTTGTACGTACTAGGCACATTGGAACATTTCTCAGTCACGCAGACGAAATAAATGGTCAGTTACGGCGTTTTTCTTTCAAATTCATCGCATTAAAAACGGTGCTAAAACGGCTTCGTACGTGTATTTTTGTGCACTGTCGGACACTGTTAGCGCGAACACGGCGTCGACGCTTTCCAACATGGGGGATATACGTGCCAAACGAACGAAGGACATGTAGAAAACCGAGAGAGACGGCAAGAACTACGCAGTAACACTGGATAAGTAACTCCTTGTGCTTGCAGATGATCAAAATAAATTGAAAGTCACGCAATATAGTCAGATTTGCAATAAATAAGTACTGCGAAGATGCTTGTTCTGGGTTCAAATGGTTCAAATCATCACCCTCACGCTCCAAATCTTTGCAAATAAGGGGAGCCAGAGAGCAGGTGCCCCATAAAAACTGCCCGACATGGGAAATAATAAAAGACATACCTTTCGTAGCTCACGTGCTTTATTTTTTGCGTTCGAATGTTTCTTTAACCGATCGTAAAGATGCGCACGACGGAGTCATTTTCATCCAATGACAGGACGGGCATATTAGCAATATATAAGCACCACCGAAATGCTAGCGAACCTGAACACACACTACATTCCTTTCGATCGTTAGTTTGCTTAGAACCGTCGCTCGTTTTCACATACCTTCCTTGAAACAGGGGTTTGGGCCTGAAATAGAGCGAAGTTTAACATCGCTCAGTGGTAAAGAAAATGCTGTAACTAAAGCAATTACACTTTCACAATACCAATAAAGGTACATACTATCCGTTACAACCGATATGACAAAAAGTTATTCATGTTATTTTCCGGCGAAGAAACAAAATTCACGCGCGTTTTCCCATAGGAATACACAGGGAGGCTGGAAATGTAGACTGCATGCTGTCTGCTTCAATTTGCAACCGGAAGTCCCGTAGACACTAGCGCCAGCTGAGCCTCTAGCGTTTATTGTAATAACTCTATGCTCCGAACCTACGAAAAAGAGTGACTCGGGTAGAAAACAAAAAGGTAGACGATCAATCAAGGTGCCTCGGGCGACATCATTGCAATGATGCAGACTGTTAAGTGACTGGATAACAACCTACGTAAGTTATTTGTGACGTGAAAAGTTTGGGACAGCAGCAGGGCACGTGAATGCACTTATAACCGCCTGCAATATTATTTTTAAATATATCCTAAAAAAAAGCGGGGAATTATAGGATCGAACCGAGCAAATTTTATTCGATTTTGTTAAAACCTGTCGGAAAGTAGACCCCGGCGAAAGTGAACGAGCACGATGTACTGGTAGAAAACAGGATGGGTTCACTCGTGGGGTATAGTGGATTTTCAAGGCTTTAAAAATATTAAAAAAATGAATTACTCAGTAGATTTCTGACTTTAACCAACGTTCAGTTGCCAAATGTATAGATCGAGGAGCATTTGTTTTCTAATATTCAGAAAGCAAGAAGGAAGAGAGGGAATTTCGCAAACCGCATTGCGAAGCTCTCAAAAGAGTACGACTCAGCTTCGAAAAACTATTCGTTGACAATAAATTGTTTTATGATGACCCCCACCGGAACCAAATCGTTGAATTAAAATACTAGACTTTGAGTCGTATGCTTTTAATTGTAAATGAGCGCGATTGACGGTCTAGCCATAATGGTACGGTCGCCGGTAAAAGTTCCTTGTTGCCAATTTCCGAAGTTCGTTATCATAACAAGATCAGCATAATGATGCGGTTGAATTATACTGCCCTCAGGTTAGTTGATGTGACGAAACGTGGATTTCAAGTAATAAAAGTTAAAACTAATTGCCAACATTCAATATAAAGTGGCCTTAGCATTCGCTGGACTGACATACGTTTTGTCCAGGGAGCTTGCGTACTTGGGGCAATTAAGAAATGATTCGTTAGGAAGTTGTTAATTTACAGGCTGATAATAAAATATGTTTTGTTCGAGTCAAGTTTGTATTTTTTTATATCTTGATATGCTCTTCGTATAGACCTTCAGCTCGGGATGTCATGTTCCTTCAAGGATTGTATAAGATTCTAAATTTTGTAACGCTGCGTTATCCTCAGTGTGCCGTATTTCTTCGGGGTGATTTTAATGACTTTGGAATTGACTGGATTGATTGTGTGTCTGCTAGTTATTGCAGAAATATTTGACACTGTAAAGACGACTTTAGACCTTTGCAGATATTTTTTCACTTCATTAAGTTGTGTTAGTTTGCGCGCGTGAATTTTCTGTTCTTGAGTTATTTTTTGCATTGATTCCTGTCTTAATAAGATCTTCTCATGTCGTTTATGCAACAAGTGATAATAAAATTATCTTGGTAATTGCAAACAGTGCTGTTCCTGAAAAGTTTTGCGTCAACAAGCCTATTTTTGATTATCCTAAAGCATATTCTTCCGAGCTCGCTTCAGCCATTGAACCGTTTCTGCTTGATGTTCAGGGTTCCTAAGATCTCAGATCAATAAAATAGAGCTGGAGCGTGATCACAGACAAGCTTTCAGAAATTCTAAATCTATTTATTCCAAATAAAAATAACTAACACTCAAAAGCATTGGAGTACTCGACAATTAAAAAAAATATTATAAGAGACGACTTTATTCTAGAGCAAGAATAATGAACGTTCCAGATTCGTTAAAAAATTGCTAAGCCATTCTAAATTTTGCGAAGATACACATAAAATGCAAAACAATGATTCTTTGGGGAGACTTAAAACATTCTTGAGCTCTGATCCTAGAACGTTTTAGAAAATTATCAGCCCTCTGAAAAAATGAGCACGCTTTTCGTGGCCTTGTTGATGTTTATAGTAACCAGTTGTTTAACCTCGAAAGTGCAATTTCTTTTAATCAATTCTTTCGTGAGGATTTCAACGAATATATAAAACTCTGCCTTTACACATGGTGATTTTTTTTTAACTTAAGATATTTGTTTAAAAAAAGCCGTGAAAATCACAGTTATGCGGTTTGTGCAGGTGAGTAATGCGGCCAGCGGGACATAACATAGAAACTAGTCGTAACAATCAGTTTGCTAATTAATTAAAATTTGTTAATTAACTTTTTAATGAATTAACATATATGTATGGTTCCCATTAGAAACTTGCTGAGCGTCAACGAAAACCCCTATATCAGCAATTTTTAGAAAGACTTTGAGCGCGTGAGAAGCGCAGTAGTGCAGTAAAGTTACCACTCGTGGATAGGTACAAGGCTAGCGGTTGCGGTAAGGCGCCCGCGCGATTTTTCCGTTTCATATTTAGCCCCAGCCTTGTACCTCCTCCACGAGTGGTAGCTTTAGTACACTGCTACGCTTCTCAAGCGCTCAAAGTTTTTCTGAGAATTACTGATTTAGTGGTTTTCGATGACGCTGAGCAAGTTTCGAATTGGAAGCATACGTATATTTTCAATATTTTCAAGTAAATTAATACATTTTAATTATTATCCGATTGATCGTTACGACTAGCCCCTATACTATGTCCAACTGGCCGTATAACTCACCTGCAGAAACAGCTTAAGTGTGACTTTCACGGTTTTTTTTTTAAACAAATCTTTTAGTTTAAAAAGAAACGGTATAATGTGTCTTGTATCAAAATAGTGCATTTCTTGATCAAATAAGCGTCGAGTCCCACGGGATTATCCAGCTTATATTCAACTTCTACCATTTTTTAGTCCGGGAAGTAGTAGTATTACGTCCAAACTACTAAAACTCACTTCTCCATCCTCCAGGGTCGCTAAACTCGTCGAGCACAACTTTGTGCCCGAAGTTTGCGGAACGCGCTAATTGGACTCTCGCGACGCTGACGTCGCGCCGAGCGAGGTGCCAATCATTAGAATGCTCATTTCTTTGAGAGCGGCAGAATGTAGCAAAGTTCATCGAGGCGCGCGAGCAGCGCGTGAGGGGCGCGAGGAGCCCGCTGATTGAACGGCTGCGCTGATGACGTAGCGCCCGTTTGTCGCTACATCCCTACGCCAAGCTAAAATTAATGGCCGAGGCTACATCCACGCGCGGGGACGTAGCCAGGTCGGGAGGAGATAAGGCTCCATCCACGCAAAAGGTCCCCTGACTTATAATATAAAGAAATAATTTGTTTTTTATGCATATTATTCTTTCTTATAAGTATATATAGGATATAATAATAAAGACGTTACATTTTATTGTTGTTCTAAAGTTAATATGTCACGTGACCTTACACATATTTATACAATTTATCAATTTTTTACTGTTTTCTAAGACCTATAGCAAATATCTTGCGTCATAAAAATAGTATCAATAGATATCTTTATAGTTATGTTGTCCAGGAGTCAGACACTCCTGTGGGCGGAGTGCGTGCCATCCGTGCTTGCGGGCGTGCAGCCGTGCAGCTATGTGGTGCGGCCCGTGCGGGCTTGGTCGGCTTGTTGCGGGTGCGGCCTCCGGGCCTTCGCCCATGTGTGCATCGCTGCCGAGGCGAGGCGGTGAGGCTTCGTCGTGTGTATGGTTGGCTTAGTTCTTGGCGTTTTAATTTGAGCTTCTATGCATCGAAGGGAAGAAGTGCGAGCCCACCGCTCCGTACGTTTCTGACTTGCGCGCACGCTCGCAGTCCCACAAAAATTGTAAGAGAAGGAAAAACATGCATTAGTCCCAGTAATAACAAATATACTGAGAGCATTCAATCGAGAAAACTGGGTAAAAGATTCCAGAAACAGTTTAATCCATGACAAATGAAACAGTAGCCGATGCACACATGCCACTCGTCCACGTTTGCTGTAAGTTTGTGTAAAAGTTTGTGTAAAAAAAAAAGCGATTAGAAACCTCGTTTGTCAAAATTGTCGCTGACGTCAAGGTGACGCTTACAAACTTTGCGAGAGCCGTGGTTTGAGCTCGGAATATTCCCTTCGGATCGAGGCGAAGTTAAACCTTGTCAACATGGCGGTGCCGTACGCTGCGGCCGAGCTTATCTTCCGCAACCGTCAGCGTCACTTCCGAGAACACACGGACGCCTTTCAACTCCCCGACGACGACTTTCGGCGACCGTTCCGGCTATCGAAAGCCGTTGTGCGTTGACTCTGCGAAGAGCTTCGTTCGGTGCTCGGACTTCGAGGCGGCGGATGATCGCGTCTACCATGACGTGAAACACCAAGTTCTCTGCGCGCTCCAGTTCTTTAGAATCGGTAGCTTTCAAGGCATGATGGCGACTGACGAGAACCTGTCAGTCTCCCACATGACTGTGAGCCGGGCTGTCAGAGTTTTGCGGCTGCCATCGTTTTTTTCTGTAATATCCGAAGAGATACTACTAAGCTGGTATACAATTAAGAATGTTGGAAAACAAACAAGAACCGGGGTAACTCTTGGGTAGGGTCGACTCTCCCGGCCGCCGGCAGAATTATTTACCCGAAATTCTACTGGCAGTAGTCACCCATTGGCGGTCAAATCAGTTCATCGTAACGAGGTGTCATCGACAGATCGTATCATCGGCACGCGATGTAATCACATGAAGGAGATTTTCTTCGGTTAGAGGTTTATACACATCAAACATTTTCACACCTTTACACATGTAAGTGAGGTGTCCCATAACTAACACCCTAATAAGTGTAGCGATAGACCTTATAAAAAATGTAAACCTTACACCCTTAAGTATGAGTGATTTTTTAAACACGTTTCTTAAAATGTCTGATAATGCACTACACCTTTTTTTAAAGATGTGAAACTACAATACTCCTTCTCGTAAAGGTGTAATTACCACAGTACACTTCTTTTTGGGGTGTACACAGTGGACCGGGACCCAAGTAAATGGCTGAGCAAATGAATTACCCAAACGAGTCGCCGAAACAGCACGTCGCTATTTGGCCAGTGTCGAGGCAATTTCGGCCTAAAACCGGCTCCAATATTGGCCGGATGTACGGTTTTGCGCCTCGTCCCGACATCCGGCAGGTATGGGCGTACCGATGCAAATGAACGATTTATGTCTAATAGCACTGGCACCACTGATCTCTCAGTAGGCTGGATCGCGGATAGAGACCTGTATTGCTGGGGTCGAGCGGCACCACCGGCAGTCATCGCTTGACACGAGCTAATGCATGCTATAGGAGAAACGCGAAAACTCAATTTTATTACGTTAGTAGGTTGTTCTCGACCATAAAACTTCTATCCTGTTTTCCGCAAATAACAGTTAATATTGTGGGCAAGAATATCAAACGCGCTAGAATACCAATCTTTTTTCTTTTTAATAAATGTTGTGTGGTTGAGGGTCGAGGGCGACTTTGTTGGGCGTTAACTGTGGTGTGTTTAATGAGACAATTGTTACCGAGAATTACTGTGGAGTCATACGTAAACTCGGAGTCATCAGAGCTCAGCAAATGATAAGTTAGAAGGCCTTTACTGGGGACATTCGCATCGTTTTAACCGTTTGTACATAGTGCTTCTGGTGAAAGCTTTTTCTTTGAATTGATGTGAGGGTGCCGTTCAGTCGCTGAACGTGTCATTTATTTAACAACCGAAGCAAGCGACGTCGGTAAAGTCAATAATGCTCTGGCCGATTTTTTTTTAAATCGTTATTCGAACGTTTGACGAATGTCTAGTTGATCTCGAAGCATCCGATATAATAATCGCAGCACGTCATAAAATACTCGCACTCGAGCACCGCGTACAAGCTTTCTACTTTGCGTGTTTCTCCCTTAGAGTTGCGTGTATTGCCTGTTGTCAAGCGACGGCCGCCGGTGATGCCAATGAAAGGCTCCCGATCCGCGATCCAGACTTGCACTGTGAGAGTTCTAATGCATTGCACCCGCGGTGTGCTGTACGGAGAATCGGCCCCGAACGAACTTGCCGAATGCACCGAGTGCAGACTGATGCTGTCGCAAAAGATGTTGGAGAAAAGTACCGACCTCAAACCGAAACTAGCGCATTCTTGTTTGACGTGATGGTTGGGAATGCGAGAGTGCAGTCGCTGCCATCGTTTATCTATAAACGTTGGTTGCTGCAACGTGTAACTTATATTTGCCATGACTTCCAATTAAGCAACTCGGCTGTCAGAGATATCTACAGACGGCGTAAGTCTCCGAAACCAGCTGACAACAAAACAGCATACACTTGAGACAATTGATGGCACTGTACGCCCAAGAGCTTGCTTCGTTTTAAGCATGGTATTATGAGTGAACCACTAAAAGGATAGGAATTAAATCTAGTTGGTTGGAATATCTAGCAATACATTTCGTAAGACGTTCTATTTTTCTGGTGAGGGTGTTGAGAACGAGAGCTTTCTCGAACAAAATACGACGGGGCAAGATAGCTGTTGTTCAAATATGATTTGCTCAAGCCTCGGGCAACGTCTCCATGTTTAGCTTTCCCGGACGCTGAGTGAATGAGTCACTGGTTTCTGCTGTGGGAGCTTTGTCGAGAAATGTTCTACTTTTCACCCGCACACAGATGATGTGAGATCTCGCGGCCTCTATGTTTGTCCTGAGCCTTTCATACCACACTGGTAGGTTTCAGCGTCTGTACGGCAACATAGCGACTAAAATTTTGCAAATAAAGCCCGGGTCGTCGATTACTCCTTCGTGAAATATCAGACGCTTACAATTTAAGCTCGCGATTGAGTTCCTGGCCCGCGGGACGCGATTTAGAGCACAAAATATACTTTTTTCTTTCGGCTCCGCTGTGCGAATGCCTTATCGTAGCAGACGAACTTCCGTCATCTGCTCTCGCTCCTTGTCTGAGCGAGGCATGACGAGATTGAATTTCGGTTCAACGGCGCTACAGAGCCCAAAGACAACGCACAGCGGCGTGAACGCTCGCTTCCCGCGCTATCTCGTGCTCTCGTACACCGCCTAGGGAAGGGATCGCGGGGGATTTTTCGTCAAAAGTTGCGAAGCTGAGCGCGCGCAGGGAGGAGGAAACTTTGCGGCGTTTTTTGGTCACTCCCCCGTTACGTCAGAAAGCGAAAAATGTTTTGTTTTACGAGTTTAGCGACCCAGTATTCTACTTATTTTAAAAAAGTTCAGACCAGGAATTACCACCTGGAGACTGTAAACACGCAAAGATTATTCCTTTTTTAAGTCTGCAGACATCATTTTATCTACAAATTATCACCTCATCTCCCTAAGAAGCCTACCCCGAACGCTCCCTGCACATGTTATCTAAAGTCACGTTGTTTCTTACCGCTCAGGATACAGTTTTCTTCGTTTTCTTCGCTAACTACCTCGGTTTCCGTAAAAAACGATCCTGCGAGACTCAGTTTTTTTTTTCTTTCCTTATGATGCGGACGACAGCATCCACTGTCGTACAAAAGGTGATGCTATTTTTGTTGATTTTTTAAAGGCGTTTGACCGTGCCCTCAGCTGCGTTTAATAAAATAAATATTTTCAACTTTTAACGTCCAGCAATCATTTCTCGTATGGATCAATGCACTCCTTTGCGACAGAACCCAATCAGTCTCAGTTCGTAATGAATCATCTCATAAAATTATATTAAAATAAGGAGTTCCTCAGGGATCGATCCTCGACCCACTTCTTTCAATACTTTATATAAATTATCTCTCTAATTTAACCTGCTCCAAAATAAAAATTTAGATGACGGCATTTTTTTTAGGCGCAAAGTTACCAAAGACGATCGCTTGACACCGCAGCCTGACATCAATTCTATGGCATCATCGTGCCAGAATTGGCAAATCAGTATCAACATAGCAAGCTTGGGCGAGTTGGTTGCACATTACGACACACCCACAGCGCACTATAGAAAACAACACTCACTCCAGACACACGAAAAATAAAGCGAAATTCAAACAAACCGCGCTGACTCACAACTCTTTTTATATAACTTTGTCTTCTTCAACCTCTAGCAACACCGAATTTCCCGAATCACGCGCTACGATCTCCTAGATGCCTAAGATTTTTTTCTCTTTTTCTGTCAGGTGTAAAGAAGGTGTACTGATACAGTTGTTAGAGTTCCTGGCGATATGTTCTGCTTCGATAATTTCTCGAGTTAACTGGTTATTGTTCCTACCTAAAATTGTACAGGATGGCAGGTGAACGACGCACCCACAATCACGGCAGTGAATGCCTAGATGCCCTGAGTTGGCTCTAGTGCAGTTGGTTTTGTGTTCCCGTAGCCTATCGTTGAGGCATCGTCCGGTCTGACCAATGTACACTTTTCCGCACGAAAGTGGAAAAGAGTACACCACTCCATCTGCACACTCAACGAACCTGTTCTGATGGTTTTTGGTGCAGCAGACTGTTCGGTGGGAATCAGGCGAGTTGACTTGTTTACACAAGTTGCCAAGCTTATTGGGTGCAGTGAAGACGACATTGATGTTGAACCTGTTGGCGATTTTTTTGATGCCATGGGAGAACCTGTGGAAGTAGGGAAGAACGACAGGTCTCGTAGATCTTTCTCTGGCTCTTGGTGTGACAAACGTTCCCTTGTTTTTTGTTTTCAAGATGTTCTCTGCTATCGATGTTAATAACGACACGGGATATCCGGCGGATGTTAGTCTGGAAATTTGTGCGTCAAAGCTTACTGAAATAAGGTGCTCACAGGATTTTTGAAGAGAGTTGTTGAGACATAATTTGACGATTCCTCTTTTGACCAGCTTTGAATGTGCCGAATTGTACGGAAGAATTGGTTTTTTACCCCTTGGCTCATACTTCCAGCATATATGAGTGTGTTGTAAATTGAGCCTGAGATCGAGGAATCGGATTGATCTTTCTTCCGGGAGCTCATGTGTAATTTCCAGTGGTTTTAGGCAGTTTTTAAAAGTTGATAGAACACCGGCTACAGTAGTTGGAACAGTACTGTTCTCGGCGTCAAGAATGATCAAATAATCATCAACGTACCTAAATACTCTAGCAACTCTGGTGAAGTCAAGCCTATTGTTCAACAGTCTGTCTTGGTGAGCGAGATAGAGATCACTTAGCACTGGGGCTATGCAAGACCCAATGCAAACACCTTTCTTCTGAAGGTACGTTTTTTCTTTCCAGGTAATAAAGGTCGAGTGTAGATAAACCGAGAGTAGATGTAGAAAATTGTCTTCGGAAACACCCGCGGCATTTTGGAAGGCTATGCCACCAAAAGAATCAATACTCTCCTCTACACATCGCAAAAGGCTATCCTGGGGCAGTTCGTAGTAAAGGTCTTTTATGTCGATGGAAAAAGCTGCTTGGTGTTCATAACTCTGCTGTGACAGGAATTGGATGACCTCGTTGGAGCTCCTAATTAAGAAAGGGTCGTCAATCGTAAGAAGGTTAAGCTTTTCTTTGAGAAAAAGGGCGAGTGATTTTTGCCAAGTTCCCTTTTCAGATACAATGACTCTGAAGGGGTAACCGGGTTTATGGGTTTTGGCGCTGAAAAATACACTGAGGCTTAGCAACTTGTTGCGATCGATGTGGGTGCAAAGATTTTTCAGTTCATACGACTCGCACAGTTGTTTAGCATATTTTTTGGCCTTACTCAGGGAGACATCATCGTGACATTGGAAAACGGACTCAATCGCTGAGATGGCTTTTGTCCCAAACATGTCGTGGTGCATGACAGCAAAGCCTCCTTCTTTGTCGGCAGGCAAAAGAAATAAGGAATGCTCTTGCAGATATTTAACCACCCTCCTGGTAGATATAGAAGAGGCCTGCGGTGCTTGCCGGAGTAGCAGGTCAACTCCTTCAGATGTAACCCGGTCGACTTCCAACTCAGGAGCACGGCGCGAGACCTGGCGGACAAACGAAAGCATTTCGTGCGGTGACCTCTTTGGTTCCACAGCAAATTTGGGACCAAGACTGAGAACACTTTGCACAACCTGGGGGAGATGAATGTCACCTATGACATGCACAGGATTGCTGGGACCTTTCACCTTTTTGGGTGTTAGATAGCGGAGATGTCTCAAAGTAAGTCGCCATAAATATTCTGTTAGGCGATCCGCGTGCAGAGAGTGCTCACGCCAAATGCTTCTCCCATACGGAAGATTGCATAGGCTCACGTAAAGAGAAGTCCGGTAAAAACGTGTCTGTCTATGCCATTCCGATTGTAGTATCTTGCACATTCGAGTGCCGTGGCCGACTGATGGAGCGAAGATTCCAAAAAGGGCTTTTACCTCAGGTGGTATCAACTTATTGCGGATGCAGAATCCGAAGCTTCTTGCCTGACATACGCTAATGGCGATCCAGATGACGAGGAAACTTGGGGTCCAGGAGAGATGCGGAGAAAAGCCCGATGTACTAGAAATGTATCTTGTTAACGTAGCAGCTTGGGCGAGTTGGTTGCACATTACGACACACACCACAGCGCACTATAGAAAACAACACTCACTCCAGACACACGAAAAATAAAGCGAAATTCAAACAAACCGCGCTGACTCACAACTCTTTTTATATAACTTTGTCTTCTTCAACCTCTAGCAACACCGAATTTCCCGAATCACGCGCTACGATCTCCTAGATGCCTAAGATTTTTTTCTCTTTTTCTGTCAGGTGTAAAGAAGGTGTACTGATACAGTTGTTAGAGTTCCTGGCGATATGTTCTGCTTCGATAATTTCTCGAGTTAACTGGTTATTGTTCCTACCTAAAATTGTACAGGATGGCAGGTGAACGACGCACCCACAATCACGGCAGTGTATGCCTAGATGCCCTGAGTTGGCTCTAGTGCAGTTGGTTTTGTGTTCCCGGAGCCTATCGTTAAGGCATCGTCCGGTCTGACCAATGTACACTTTCCCGCACGAAAGTGGAAAAGAGTACACCACTCCATCTGCACACTCAACGAACCTGTTCTGATGGTTTTTGGTGCAGCAGACTGTTCGGTGGGAATCAGGCGAGTTGACTTGTTTACACAAGTTGCCAAGCTTATTGGGTGCAGTGAAGACGACATTGATGTTGAACCTGTTGGCGATTTTTTTGATGCCATGGGAGAACCTGTGGAAGTAGGGAAGAACGACAGGTCTCGTAGATCTTTCTCTGGCTCTTGGTGTGACAAACGTTCCCTTGTTTTTTGTTTTCAAGATGTTCTCTGCTATCGATGTTAATAACGACACGGGATATCCGGCGGATGTTAGTCTGGAAATTTGTGCGTCAAAGCTTACTGAAATAAGGTGCTCACAGGATTTTTGAAGAGAGTTGTTGAGACATAATTTGACGATTCCTCTTTTGACCAGCTTTGAATGTGCCGAATTGTACGGAAGAATTGGTTTTTTACCCCTTGGCTCATACTTCCAGCATATATGAGTGTGTTGTAAATTGAGCCTGAGATCGAGGAATCGGATTGATCTTTCTTCCGGGAGCTCATGTGTAATTTCCAGTGGTTTTAGGCAGTTTTAAAAGTTGATAGAACACCGGCTACAGTAGTTGGAACAGTACTGTTCTCGGCGTCAAGAATGATTTCTACATCTACTCTCGGTTTATCTACACTCGACCTTTATTACCTGGAAAGAAAAAACGTACCTTCAGAAGAAAGGTGTTTGCATTGGGTCTTGCATAGCCCCAGTGCTAAGTGATCTCTATCTCGCTCACCAAGACAGACTGTTGAACAATAGGCTTGACTTCACCAGAGTTGCTAGAGTATTTAGGTACGTTGATGATTATTTGATCATTCTTGACGCCGAGAACAGTACTGTTCCAACTACTGTAGCCGGTGTTCTATCAACTTTTAAAAACTGCCTAAAACCACTGGAAATTACACATGAGCTCCCGGAAGAAAGATCAATCCGATTCCTCGATCTCAGGCTCAATTTACAACACACTCATATATGCTGGAAGTATGAGCCAAGGGGTAAAAAACCAATTCTTCCGTACAATTCGGCACATTCAAAGCTGGTCAAAAGAGGAATCGTCAAATTATGTCTCAACAACTCTCTTCAAAAATCCTGTGAGCACCTTATTTCAGTAAGCTTTGACGCACAAATTTCCAGACTAACATCCGCCGGATATCCCGTGTCGTTATTAACATCGATAGCAGAGAACATCTTGAAAACAAAAAACAAGGGAACGTTTGTCACACCAAGAGCCAGAGAAAGATCTACGAGACCTGTCGTTCTTCCCTACTTCCACAGGTTCTCCCATGGCATCAAAAAAATCGCCAACAGGTTCAACATCAATGTCGTCTTCACTGCACCCAATAAGCTTGGCAACTTGTGTAAACAAGTCAACTCGCCTGATTCCCACCGAACAGTCTGCTGCACCAAAAACCATCAGAACAGGTTCGTTGAGTGTGCAGATGGAGTGGTGTACTCTTTTCCACTTTCGTGCGGGAAAGTGTACATTGGTCAGACCGGACGATGCCTTAACGATAGGCTCCGGGAACACAAAACCAACTGCACCAGAGCCAACTCAGGGCATCTAGGCATACACTGCCGTGATTGTGGGTGCGTCGTTCACCTGCCATCCTGTACAATTTTAGGTAGGAACAATAACCAGTTAACTCGAGAAATTATCGAAGCAGAACATATCGCCAGGAATTCTAACAACTGTATTAGTACACCTTCTTTACACCTGACAGAAAAAGAGAAAAAAATCTTAGGCATCTAGGAGATCGTAGCGCGTGATTTGGGAAATTCGGTGTTGCTAGAGGTTGAAGAAGACAAAGTTATATAAAAAGAGTTGTGAGTCAGCGCGGTTTGTTTGAATTTCGCTTTATTTTTCGTGTGTCTGGAGTGAGTGTTGTTTTCTATAGTGCGCTGTGGTGTGTGTCGTAATGTGCAACCAACTCGCCCAAGCTGCTACGTTAACAAGATACATTTCTAGTACATCGGGCTTTTCTCCGCATCTCTCCTGGACCCCAAGTTTCCTCGTCATCTGGATCGCCATTAGCGTATGTCAGGCAAGAAGCTTCGGATTCTGCATCCGCAATAAGCTGATACCACCTGAGGTAAAAGCCCTTTTTGGAATCTTCGCTCCATCAGTCGGCCACGGCACTCGAATGTGCAAGATACTACAATCGGAATGGCATAGACAGACACGTTTTTACCGGACTTCTCTTTACGTGAGCCTATGCAATCTTCCGTATGGGAGAAGCATTTGGCGTGAGCACTCTCTGCACGCGGATCGCCTAACAGAATATTTATGGCGACTTACTTTGAGACATCTCCGCTATCTAACACCCAAAAAGGTGAAAGGTCCCAGCAATCCTGTGCATGTCATAGGTGACATTCATCTCCCCCAGGTTGTGCAAAGTGTTCTCAGTCTTGGTCCCAAATTTGCTGTGGAACCAAAGAGGTCACCGCACGAAATGCTTTCGTTTGTCCGCCAGGTCTCGCGCCGTGCTCCTGAGTTGGAAGTCGACCGGGTTACATCTGAAGGAGTTGACCTGCTACTCCGGCAAGCACCGCAGGCCTCTTCTATATCTACCAGGAGGGTGGTTAAATATCTGCAAGAGCATTCCTTATTTCTTTTGCCTGCCGACAAAGAAGGAGGCTTTGCTGTCATGCACCACGATATGTTTGGGACAAAAGCCATCTCAGCGATTGAGTCCGTTTTCCAATGTCACGATGATGTCTCCCTGAGTAAGGCCAAAAATATGCTAAACAACTGTGCGAGTCGTATGAACTGAAAAATCTTTGCACCCACATCGATCGCAACAAGTTGCTAAGCCTCAGTGTATTTTTCAGCGCCAAAACCCATAAACCCGGTTACCCCTTCAGAGTCATTGTATCTGAAAAGGGAACTTGGCAAAAATCACTCGCCCTTTTTCTCAAAGAAAAGCTTAACCTTCTTACGATTGACGACCCTTTCTTAATTAGGAGCTCCAACGAGGTCATCCAATTCCTGTCACAGCAGAGTTATGAACACCAAGCAGCTTTTTCCATCGACATAAAAGACCTTTACTACGAACTGCCCCAGGATGGCCTTTTGCGATGTGTAGAGGAGAGTATTGATTCTTTTGGTGGCATAGCCTTCCAAAATGCCGCGGGTGTTTCCGAAGACAATTTTCTACATCTACTCTCGGTTTATCTACACTCGACCTTTATTACCTGGAAAGAAAAAACGTACCTTCAGAAGAAAGGTGTTTGCATTGGGTCTTGCATAGCCCCAGTGCTAAGTGATCTCTATCTCGCTCACCAAGACAGACTGTTGAACAATAGGCTTGACTTCACCAGAGTTGCTAGAGTATTTCGGTACGTTGATGATTATTTGATCATTCTTGACGCCGAGAACAGTACTGTTCCAACTACTGTAGCCGGTGTTCTATCAACTTTTAAAAACTGCCTAAAACCACTGGAAATTACACATGAGCTCCCGGAAGAAAGATCAATCCGATTCCTCGATCTCAGGCTCAATTTACAACACACTCATATATGCTGGAAGTATGAGCCAAGGGGTAAAAAACCAATTCTTCCGTACAATTCGGCACATTCAAAGCTGGTCAAAAGAGGAATCGTCAAATTATGTCTCAACAACTCTCTTCAAAAATCCTGTGAGCACCTTATTTCAGTAAGCTTTGACGCACAAATTTCCAGACTAACATCCGCCGGATATCCCGTGTCGTTATTAACATCGATAGCAGAGAACATCTTGAAAACAAAAAACAAGGGAACGTATGTCACACCAAGAGCCAGAGAAAGATCTACGAGACCTGTCGTTCTTCCCTACTTCCACAGGTTCTCCCATGGCATCAAAAAAATCGCCAACAGGTTCAACATCAATGTCGTCTTCACTGCACCCAATAAGCTTGGCAACTTGTGTAAACAAGTCAACTCGCCTGATTCCCACCGAACAGTCTGCTGCACCAAAAACCATCAGAACAGGTTCGTTGAGTGTGCAGATGGAGTGGTGTACTCTTTTCCACTTTCGTGCGGGAAAGTGTACATTGGTCAGACCGGACGATGCCTTAACGATAGGCTCCGGGAACACAAAACCAACTGCACCAGAGCCAACTCAGGGCATCTAGGCATACACTGCCGTGATTGTGGGTGCGTCGTTCACCTGCCATCCTGTACAATTTTAGGTAGGAACAATAACCAGTTAACTCGAGAAATTATCGAAGCAGAACATATCGCCAGGAATTCTAACAACTGTATTAGTACACCTTCTTTACACCTGACAGAAAAAGAGAAAAAAATCTTAGGCATCTAGGAGATCGTAGCGCGTGATTTGGCAAATTCGGTGTTGCTAGAGGTTGAAGAAGACAAAGTTATATAAAAAGAGTTGTGAGTCAGCGCGGTTTGTTTGAATTTCGCTTTATTTTTCGTGTGTCTGGAGTGAGTGTTGTTTTCTATAGTGCGCTGTGGTGTGTGTCGCAGTATCAACACTTCAAGAACTAAACTTTTGACATTTTCCACGCAGAAAGCGATCAATCTTCTGAATACCAAAAAAAAAAAGGTTCGATCCCGAATAAGTAGATGATCATAAATATTGCCGCCAGCAAGGCCGAGAAAGCGTCGCTCGGTCACGGACTTCTAGAAGGTTCGCGTTTATTATTGCTGCAGACGTAACTTTTATCATTTATTCCTGCTTTCTAGTTCTCGAAAGAGCCCGTTCAGTCTCGCCCCGAGCGCGCGACGCTCGAACCTTCTTTGCCGAATTATCGAGATAGGTACGCACAGTAGATAAGAGTTGCGCGGGACCTTGTCGAGTCGGCATCGCTCTCGCTTGCTGTTGCGCCGCCAAATCGCCGCCCGCCTTTCCTGCAGCCTCGACGCTCGTCCTTTATTTTGTTTGGCACAAGTTCGTCGATTAAACGTCTATTTTCAGGTAACTGTTCGTAGTCTCGTCATCTTCATTCGTTACAATATATAGGTGTTATAACAACCCAAATTTAGATTGGAATTAGCATATTGAATACATTGTGTGAAAAGCACATTGCCCATTGGTTTATCTTAGAAACAAAATATATTCAGCACATATTTATGTTCAGTTGGAAGCTTACATGACCTTCATTTGTTCGAGGGTAAAATACGCTGGCATAATATGGAGTCCCTGGCAAGGTTAAGTCAATAAAAATGTCGAATATATCTAATACAACCCCTCAATTTATTTTTTAAAATGCTTTTCTTTTTTACGTCTAGTGTGACTGCTCTCATATCTAAACCTGATCTCGCAGCTTCATGCGTTAGACTCAAAGTTTCAGCGATTTACCCTTCTCCGCCGAATATACAACCATAATCCGCATCTTAATCTTAAAAGTCAGCTTTTACTTCCCTCTCCTCTCCCCCAACCGAATGTTTTTCCTAGGTACGATCACCACCACAGAATCCGCATGCCCTCATGCCACACCAAGCAGCCTTCCGAGACTTTTTTTTAAATCTGTTTATTAAGAATTGCAATTACCGGCCCGTGAATGTGGCAAATATATCTGATTATTGTAAATTTAAGAGTGCTTGCGGAGAAATATTTGAAATATTTTAACCCTATGTACTACTTTAAAATGTAAATTTTGCTTCTTTCGTTTCTTTTTAGACGAAGAGTTTGTTAGATCTTTTTTTATTTTACTGACTTACAGAGGTATGGAAAAGTAGGAATGTTTTAAACGTGCCGGTAGAAAATCCCCTGCTCGAACGTATACCACCGAAGTTACTCGTAAATAAATACCTAGACTAAAACGTTTTGTTATTTAAATATCTAGTCGACCGGGTCAGAAAGGGCTATTGATACGGTCTGCTAATTTACAGTCAAATCGAGAGCTATAAAAAATTGGCGGAGTTGCCGTTTAGGCTTGGTTAGCACACCTGGCTTACCAAAGTGAATATTTTCAATTCGGGTTTTCTTTGTGCGTCACAAAGCTCATCCACCTTACTCGCATAGGCTATAGAAAAAACCCGCATCAACAAAAAGCTAAAAGATCCGCATACCTTTTTTCTTTTTTAGTTATTTTGGACGCTTCTGACGGACATCGACAAAGGCGACACGGTCCAATACCAGACGTATTGGACTGTGGCTCGTGCACGATGAAATGCTACAGCGCCGCTTTCATGGTCGCGTCTTTGGAGCTTCGCAGGCGGTGGTGAGTTTTTTCTAGCTGACCATGTCCAGTGCTGCGGTGCTTCTGCTCGCACCACTCGCTGGTGACGTCAGACGGCGGACTAGATGCAGCAGGCGTCGGAACAGGAAGATATTGGGCTTGCGAACTTCTTTGCTGAGCATCCAAGCGAATCCACTAGTAATGGGCAGGTCACCGTTCTAGGGCGGGTCGTGTCCTCCAATAAAATTGTGTAACGCAACGTGAATACTGCTGGGAAAATATAAATTTTAAATTATAATATACGTGTGTACTTTAAGTACTTTTAGGACCTCTTTTTATTCAAGTGTTCTTCTAAAGCGGCGGGAGTTTCTATATCTCTCTAAAAACAGGTATTCCTTGTAATCAATCGGACCCTCACCCACTGAGGCACAGACCGCGGTTGATAAAAATTAACATTTCGAAATTAATCCTTTAAAGCCGATATTTATAGGATAAAATATAACTTACCAGAACAATTGTGAGTGCCAAATAATTTACTAATTGTTCCCTCCGTTTAAACACATGGTAATGAGGCTCATCCACCATCACGTGGACTTCAACCAAAAATTGATCCGGTACGTGCGTCATAGATGCTGCACCTGAAATTTAAAAAAAAACGTTGTTATAAAAAGCTCGAGAAGAAAAATGACCAGTTTTATTTGCCTGCATTCGCAAGAATTAAAAGAAAAAATTGGAGGTTCATCGTCATTGTGAAAGCGTTCTACCTGGTTTATTTGAGAGCGCTCTGTGAGACATAATAAAATGCATATTTAGAGAAACAATTTGTTGTAAAAAGTTATGGATATTTTTTGTTCTCGTTCATTCAATACAATAATCAGTGTTCAATTAAAACTTAAACAACCTTTATATGTGATGATGCCGGTTACGGCATTAAAACGTAAATTTGTTGTTTTTATGTTACTGGAAGGTTGTGCCAAAGGTGTTTGGAGAGACATCGTGTTCGTAACTATTTTTGACACGACTGCTTCTGGTTGTCATTTTTGTCACGATCGGCCGAGATCGCGGACGAGAGCTCGATGCACACGCCGAGAAGAAAGACGACCCGCCGCTTGGTGATGATGAAGGAAGACTGGCCGCAAGCGGCTGTACTCGTGCGCGTTTGGATGGATAGTTGGATGCTAACGGCTATACTCTTTATATCGGGCTGTAGCTTGCGCCACCTAGCCTAGCAGTTAAGCACCAAATGTATGCTTTCTTTCCTTCGCCAATTTGCTTACCTTCTGCAATTTTGTGACTATCACCAGGCGGTGTGGGAAATCACCAGGGTTATCCCATCGCCAGCCTTCCGCACGCGGAATCTCGCTGGCTTTCTTTGCTGTGGCCTGCATAGTCAGCGCTTCCTTCACAGCGTCGTTCAGCGAGGGATCGGGGAGCTCCAGGTGTCGCGTCAGCATGGGTGGGTTGTTGATGCCGCAGACGAAACGGTCCCGGACCACCGAGTTCAGCTGATCGCCAAAGGCGAATGTACTCGCTAGCCCTCGTAGCCAGAGTGTCGAACCGGAACCGAACCGAACCGAAAACCGGAACCGAACCGTTATTTTTAGCCGAACCGGAACTGAACCGAACCGAAATCTTCGCCGCCATCTTGGAACTGAACCGGAACTGAACCGGAAAAAATATAACGGTAACCGGTTCAAAACGGTTCACGGTAATGTTTTTTTTAATTTTACAAAATGAGTGTTTGAGAAGTAAAAATTGAAAGCTGTATTTATATGTAGTAATCAAATTGTCATATAGCGAAGTGCAATGCGTGAGAAATTGTAGGTTTTGCTGGCGCTTTTGTATTGGCACGACGATTAATCATGTGTCGCGTGCTCAAAGGACGTCATGGTGTCAAGACTTCCTGTGAAATAATGTCACGCCACGTCGCCTCGTGACGTAGTCGCATTACTCACCACGTCAAGTCGACTTAAATTGAGAACGTCACTAGATGTATTAGCGCTTTGACACCATGACGTAACATGCCATCACGACTTCTTTCCCCGAGAATCACGTGACACCGTGACGTACTCGATTGTCATGAGCCCGAACCGAGTTCTCGAGTAAATGACAATCAGCATCTCTAAACATTCGTGTTGGCTTGTGTTCATTCAAATATGAGCATAGCCGAACTCTAGCAATGTCAAAAGCTCAACCCATGTTTTAATCTTTCCGAACCTCAGTGCATGGTCATGATGAACACTGGCGGTATACAATTAACGTCAGATCACATCACCGCTTGTTCTAATAGCGAGTTGAGGAGAGGAAAGCTGTCTCAGTTATTTATTTGTTCCGGCGTCTGCATTAAGCGGAGATAAAAACTAATGGATGTTTTTACAAGTTATCAACGTCAGGGATTAGCTCTCAGAGGTATTGACTGAAAGCAAAAAAATTGTTGCACGACCAATTTTACATGTACACATCATTGAGGCACCCAAACATGTTTTCGCTGTTGCTGAACTGTCTCAGAAAGTTGCCCCCGAGAATACAAGCATTGAAATGACTAAATATGGCTTATTAATCTGACGATAAATAGAACTACAAGTGTGTACTGCAAAAACACCTAAAAAAATATTCTAGTGTTTTTAGAGGGACAGCCGAACGTTGGCAGCCGCTCAAATTCTCAAAGTTTTGTTTAAACATCACACTTTTTGGGTGCGAAATAAAAAAAAAAGAGGAGTGCTGTTAACAAATGACACAAATGTAATTGTCGAATTGCCACCCCCAAACGGAGGAGGGAGTTCCTCAGAAATAAAAAGTATTCTCCGGAGGAGCATCGTAAAAAGAAAAGGGGAGGGGGAGTTTTGAAAACAAACTGTGTTGCAAAGGTTCCTCCGCTCCGGATCTGCGACACAGACCAGACAGCGTGATCTCGCAAAACTACTTCGTTTGCGAAATCCCTCCTTCCAGAAAGCGCGTTTTTGTGGTGCCAGACGCTCGCGCCGTTCCTCACGACGCTGCACCGAGAAAAAGTTTTCTTTCTTTTTTTTTTTTCTGAACACCTGAGTTGCACTGAGCGCGAACCTTCTGTAGCGTGCAATTTGCAGCACCGGATTTCCTTTTCTAAGCAAAAAGATATCTCAATGACCACCAGCATATCGTGCGATAATGTTACGCGCAAACCATGTTAAACAGATCAGTTTCCTGGTGAAATGCAATGTTCTCAACACTAGCGAAAATCAAGATTATAAAGTTGTGCAATATCTATAGCAGTCTCGCGGTGATATGCGGATGCCTAATGAAATATTAGAGCGCGCATGACTGACAAAGCATATAGCTGTAAAATGAGGCCCCAAAAGAAAAGCACGTAAACCCAAATATAACATTAGACTCCCGAGAGAGTATTCGCAACCTTTCAGCGATGGTGGTACCGCGGTGTGGGAATCGCGCTCTCTAGCTCCTGGATGATCGTCTTCACAGTAAAAGTGCTTGCCTACACCTTTCGGACGTGAAAAAAGAAATGAAGGTTCTAATACCGGTTGTATATAGCAAAACCATCATTACTTACGCGTCGCAGACCCAGCCTGTACTGCTGTCCTAAATACGTGGCAGTGTTTGGACCGGCGCGGCTCGGCAATGCGGGCTTATGAGGCTGCGCGTGTAGACAAGAATCGCGGCGCTGCAGTCGACAGGGCAGCTGAAAGTCGCTGCAGTTCGCACGTGCCGCTGCACGTGCGCGTGCGCGCGCTGTGCAAGCGCACAATTATTACCATACTGACCACCATATGCGCCGGTGTCGACACATATCGCAGCTACACCACACGCCTCACGCGAGCTTCGACGGTCCCAACACTTCCCCGTATTCTAGTCACACTTCTGTCTATCTCAAATACTCTTCTCAAGATACTGTATTTTAAATACTTTTTAGAAGTATCTTGGTATCTTGCAAATACTTTTGATCGGGAGGTTTTGATACGGTATTTTAATAACCTTTCAGAGTATCTTGTACACACTATCTTAAATACATTTTTGACATTCCGCCATTTTCCGAGTTTTTCGGTATGAAGTGGCGTGGGCGTGGCACGAGCAAACGTTAACATTCTTTCGAGCAACCAAATACTGTTGCTAGCGCCGATATGCTACGGTGACTTAGATTGAGCTCGTAAAAACATCGCTTTTTGTGCCAATTTGGACTCGTATTTCACCCACAAAATTTGTACAGGGAAGGTTTTCCCCTAGCCTTCTCAAAGACGCCTTTTGTTTCATAGAGTTCCCCAAAAAAATCCTCAAACAAAAGGGGTGGTTTTACGGAAGTAAAGATTGCCACACTGAGGCGCAACGCAGAACGGGAAACCACCCACGCCAACATTGCAGACTTCGGTGTAAAAAAAATAGAAGAAAATAAGAAGCGCGGACACAAAAAGAATACACTAATACACTTTTTTTGCCTGTTGC
>JAZHYW010003586.1:0-25444 GCA_037355805.1 Ixodes ricinus | reverse complement strand
AAAGCTAAAAGCCATAACCGCGACGCGAGGTCACGCAACGATAATGAAATAATAAATACAGGGTTAGCCAGCAAACAGTGTTTTTTTTAATTTAACTATGTACACATAATGAGAACACATGAAGTTTTTTTTATATTGAGCATTTGTGTCACAAAAGCTGAACATTCAATTTCTTCATAAGTTCTTTCGCCGACACTTGGCTTCTGCAAAGTTATTGATTACTGTTGTAAAATTTATGTTTTTGACACGTTCTTTTTCTATGGACAGTATCGACAGGTTTGAGAGCCTTTCATCGCTCATGGTGGAGCGCAGAGACGTTTTGATTAGCTTTAGCTTGGAAAAGTTCCTTTCGCATGAGGCAACTGAAACACAAATGGTGAGGAACAAGCGAAATATAACAGTCAGGTTTGGAAGGGTCTCGAAAAAGCTCCATTTGGCAATAAATTCTAGAAACTGCTTTGCATTCTAAGTTTTTGTCTCATTAGGATGCTTCCCATCGGCTTTCAGGTGCCTTCGCAGTCGGATGATCTCAATAACGATTTCATCATCATGACCGGTGAACTCGTCATAAACTTCAGTGAGGCTTGGTGTCAATGTCCGAAGCGTTTCCTCGGTCTCAAGTACTATAGAAGCAGGCTCAATGACGCAGAAAACCGACGTCACTTTCTCCATAGCCTTTGAGCGGGTGTCCAGCTCTTCATGAAAACGGTCGAGACATTCTAACATTGCCCTTTTGGTTTGCTCTGTTAACGTCAGGCCAGCGTCCGCTGCTCTTTCACCAGGCATCTTCCTGCGATATCTGATTCTTGCTAGTGTCTCTTTACCCATTTCCTCGCATTTTGCTGTGGCTTGGGCAATTGCCCTTTCTACCACCTTGACGCGCTGCTCTTGCAGGAATATCGTTAAAGATCTGAGCTTCAGGGTGCAGTGCTGAAGGCTGACTCCTGCCGTCTGCAAGTATTTTTGTGTTTGGTTGACTTCTTGCAAGACTTCAGACCATAAATAAAGGAAACTCAAAAAAGAAAAATCGGATGCAGCAGTAACCAAGCTCAATGCTCCCCTCCTTGTTTCCACGTTGCATTTTGCACCTTGCAGTGCTTCCAGCGTCGAGATTATCTGCTCATAGCATTTTTCTGCTGCACGGACTGCTTCGTAATGAGCGCTCCACCTCGTCTGGCTAAGACTTTTAACTACCACGCCAGCATCTCTCAGTAGTTTCCATCTTTGAGGTGAGCATGAAAAAAACGTGTACATAGCTTCCAAAGTTCCAAAAAACGTGACGCACGCGTTGACGCTTTCAAATGAATGAACACCACAAAGATTCAGCGAATGATTGGCACAGGGTACAAACAAGGCCTTTGAATTAATTTGCTTGATTCTGGCCTGTACTCCACCCTGGATCCCAGCCATAACGGCTGCGTTGTCATAGCCCTGGCTGCGGCAAAATGCGATGTCCAATCCATCATCTTCGAGTTGTTTTAGAATACGGTCTGTAATCTCGGCAGCAGTTTTACCTTCGATGGGAAAGAAGCCTAAGAACGACTCTTTTACTGTGACTTCGCCATCTTTGATGTGTACGTACCTTATCACCTGACACATTTGGTCAACGTGCGAACGTCTGGTGTGCTGTCAAACAAAATGCCAAAATATTTAGCCTCCTTGATCTCAGTAACAATTTCCCCTTTTACGTGTTTACCCAACAGCTGGATAAACTCGTTTTGCGTTTGCGGCTATAAGTACGAGGTCAGTCTCCCGTCGGCAGGAATGGCGGTCTTTACTCTTGTGAAATGTTCCTTCAAAGTCGTGTCGTAATTCGAAAGGAATTCTACCAGTTCCAGAAAATTACCCTTGTTACTTGAATCGATGTCTTCTTTGTGGCCGCGGAAAGGAAGGTTCATTTTAGCCAGAAATAGGACTACGTCTAGGAGGCGGTGTAGTATGTCTCTCCAGCGTTTTCTCTCGGCCTCCTTTTCTCTTTGCATGGCCGCGTCAATTGTTCGGTCATGCTTGAGGTTGACGTCAAGTGTCCTCCATTGCTCGTAGCAGGACATATGTGACTCGGACGACTCGTGCTCCCCTACCTTAGGGTTCAGCTTCCACCATGAGTTGAACCCAGTAATAAAGGAGGATGCTGGAGCTTTTCCCTCTCCAAAGAGTTTGCAGCAGAAACAGTAAATCGAATTTGTTGACTTTGAGTACACCATCCATGTTCTCGGAACTTGGCTGCCATCTGCTGAAGTTTTGTAGAACCAGGACTTGGTTAGATGCCTGCTGAACGTTTTACCTTTCCCGGCTTCCCTCTTAACTGCGAGAAACGGGCCGTCTTTGTTTTGGATCGGTTCACTTCCTCTTCTCACGAGACTGACTTTGATGTCATCCGGGACGGGCACTGGCCACGCTCCAATGTCAGAATACACGTCCTCATTAAGTACATCTGTCGTCTCCGTGTGGTTCAGTAAAGCGTCAGCTTGAGTGTCAGATGGCGCAGCGGGATCCTTTCTTGATTGCGGTGAGTTGGACTCCGTGTGACGTGGCTGTTGTTTTGTCAACTCTGCCTGCATGTCGCCGAGCGTGTGGGTTTGCATATCGTCGGACTGCTCTGCTGGTTCTACCCCTGTGTCCGTAAATATATTAGTTCGCATATTCTCAGAAGTGTTCCCTGGCTGCTGAGTGCCTGCATCCGTGCATGTGCAGTTTTCCACGTGAGGAAGTGAGCTCTCTTTAAACTGCACGGGCGTGCCAATGGTAGTGCTGGCTTGGACATTGTCAGAATGTTCTGTTGGTCGAATTTCCGCATGCGCAGTAACGTTCGCTTGTATGTTTTCAAACTGTTTTCCTGGCTCTTCAACCTCCGCAACCATAGATGTGCTTGGCTGCAGGTACTCTTCCCGTTGCCCGGGTTCTCCTGCTTCGCATGTGCATACTCTGACCCTAATCTCTTCGGCATCCTCTGTGGACGGGGGCAATGAGGTTCTCACGTATTTATGGATTGACCCAGCCATGGCTTGGAGAGTCATCTCTCGCTCCCTTTTGGTTCTTCTTTGTTGGGCGCCACTGGGCCGCTGCCTTTTCATTTTTAGCCTATGGAACAAAGTTAAACCACAAATTAATTCCTTATTACGGCAAAATCGCATGAACAACCCACCTGTAGCAAGACGGCCCGATCGCACACGATCAGCACTCGACATTATGCACACAAGAGTTGGTAGTTTTGTTAGCTTGGCAACAGTATCGACGAAGCATGTTTGCTTACGACTGATTTCACGGTAAATAGAGCTAACAAAATATTTACGTGCACTATTGTAATTCGAACGAACGAGTAAATTTTCGTATTGTAGGTATTAGTAATAAGCTCTACCAAGCGCCCTATTTCGGCGGCAAAGAAGAGTGATAAATGGAGGCGAAACCATAACTCAAGCCAAGATTGGTTCGGCTGCTTGGCGGAGCGACAGACGCGCAAAAACCCCCCCCCCCCCCCCGTTCTTTCTGTCTTTCCCTTAAAGGGATACAGAAATGAAATTCTAGCGCCTATCTGTTCACTTAGATACGGACTCCGTTGTATCAGAACCCCCAAGACATTAACCTTTTGATGTTAGACCTCCGAAAACCAAATTTAAAACGATTAAAACGATTGCTGGGTCGCACTTGGTGGATGTCGGCAAAGGTAAAAATAAAGCAGCTGGCCACAATGGACTGTCGTGACGTTGAGTGCCTCACAATCCAGCGCAACACCACGGAAGTACAGCGCATTCGTATGCATACCTACGCTTGATCAAACTTGAACCGTAAGTATGAGCGGAGCCGAAGCTACAAGCGCGAGCGTGTAGCCTTGGGCTGTGCATAGATTGCACGAGTGCACGTGCAAGGCAGGGGCGCATTCTAGATTAAAAGGTTGAAACAGCGCAAAGACACGGACAAGAACGAGCTAGCCCAAACTTCAACGTTAGTCAGCGCATTCTAGCTTTAACTTCGCTCGGACATTATACTCCGTTTCATACCTAGTGTGCTACGCTGTCAAGGCTGCAGGCGCGAGACCATGGCTTCGTTAAGCGTTTCATTTGCACGCGCTCTCGTGCAAATGAAACGCTTTACGGGTATTACAGGTCACATTTAACTAATTTATGGACACGATAGTCAAATTTCATTTTCATTCCAGTATTCCTTTAAAGACATGCGGGTAGCACTTGGCAGTAAAATATTTAAAGCAGTGTCAAAGTGACATCGGCTCCTCGTCGGCTCCAAGATACCCCACGACCCCCAGACATCGTCCTGCGACCCCCCCATTTGCACACCTCTGGTTTAGAGAACGTGAAGGCTCAGTTTAGAGAAATGCGGTCTGTACGCGGCGGCAAGCTAGGCTTCTAAACAGACCTTGTGGTCACCCTCGGTATCGCTCCGGGAAAATATGATGTAATATCAAGCTCGAGCGTGCACCGCCAAGGGTTCACCGCTAACGATTCGGCAAGCAACAGCATGCCGGCGGCCGCCATTTTCTCTAAACAGAGTTTCGAGGCAATTCGGTAAGATGTTGTCGCTAAAACGAGCCTCTAAACCGCACGCCTTAAAATGGAAAGTAATGCAATCAAACAATCGTTGGCGCTGAAGCCGGTACACTGCGGCGCTGAAGCCAGTCCGTCCACGCAGATTTCCGGAAGCTCGACGGTCTCCAGTCATGGCACGCTGTGGCAACAGGGAAACGCCGTCGCCGTCACAACATTACGAATTCACTTGCCAGAACACTACATTGTGACCGCCTCCCGACGGCGAGCGACGCGCTTCTAGAACTTACGGCGGGGTCAGAGAGCGAGGGGCTTGCTGAGCAGAAGCCTTTCGCCAGCACCTCCTCTCGGCACTTCCCCCTCGGCGCGTGGTGCGGTGCCGTGCACGGGTGGACAGCCATGAGTGCGAGTCCGGGGTGAGGGAGACGACACGTTGAGTGTTTACCCAACACGTTTACCCCCTCCCCGCGACTCCCTTCGTGTAAGACCTTCGTGTGATTTCTTTCTTCTTCGTCTGGCGCCTTCTCTTGCTGTCTCGGCGCAGTCCGGCCGTGGTCGGCGCAAGCCAGCGTCGCGTTGCGCTGGGTTTGGCGTAGACTAGGTGACGTTGGCTCGGCGTGCCCGGGCACAGCTCTTTCTCGAGTGCTCCCGCACTTTCCGCGCTTGTTTTTTCCGTCGGTGCGCGATGACTTTGCGCGAGCCAAGCCAATTTTGCGACTCTGCATCAGACACGTTCGTGATGGAAGAGTGGTGACCTCATGCGTCTACACATCCTTTGCCACTTACGAACCATGCAGTCAAGCCGGGGGGATTGTCGCCATAAGTGGCACCCCCCTCGTGACTGAGACTCCTGGTACCCGGGGCCCACGGTCCCCCGGCCAACCCCCCCCCTTCCCCCTCCCCCGTTACTACGCCACTGCTCGAAGCAGTTTTAAAAACTAGCAAATATATGAGCATTTTAGCATATTTTTAGTTTTGTTACAAACTATAGCTTTGCTGCATCCGACTGTAAATACTTCTATTGACAGCCCTGTAGGTATACTGTACACACACAAAAAAAGGTTTTAAGCCGTACAACTAAATACGTATCTTGCAAAAAATAAAAGCTAAATTTGTCCAAAATTGCGTTTTCCCGTTTAAAGAGCCATCAATTCTGCCTTGAGGTGGCCCAAAAAAAAAAACGTAACATGGTGACTTCTACAAAAAAAAGATTATTTCCTTTTGTTCTTGAAAGTTTAATTAAAATAATTTTGTTCTAAAGAGGAAAAAAACATCTTGAAGTTGAGCTTTCGCGCCGCAACCTGGCGTCGTTCCTTGCGCCTCTTCTCTGCACAGCACGCCACAGTCGAGCCCGGCAAAGCGTGCGACGGTGTCACGGTGTGCGTACGCAGGTAGACCTCGAGTTGCCGGGTGCATATTGGTGGGAAAAGGCTTTTTTATACTCTTGTTGCTTTATAGCTTTTCCTATTTTGATCGTTTTGCGCAGCTGTGTCCTCCTGTAGTCTTCCGCTGTCTTGTTATCGGCAAGTGCTTAGCGCTGCCAGGTAAGAGCATCCACTGGTAAGCTTGCGGTTTCTCGCGTACACATCGCAATCACTCCCTCTTCTCGACGTAAGGACAGATGAAAAAACAGCAACACAAAAGCCCCGTGAACGGCCAATCTCAAACGACGAGGCGATGTGGTGTAAACGAATGCGCGCAGTTGGAGGCTCACGCCTCGTTTGTGTTTAAATCGGCTTTGAAACGGCAAATTCTTGCGTCGCTGAATAGTTCCGCTTTTCACCGCAGTATGCGTGACAGCTAGATTTTGCGGCGATATTATCGCGTTTCCCTTTTAGGAGAAGTCCACGTCAGCTGATGCCGCCGTCATTTAGGCATCGCGTTTCGAGCCGCTCTCGGGTACAAAGGGCACAACGGGCCTGCTATTGCTACGCGCTGGCGGCACCTCCGATTATTACACGATACCCGCCCTTTCTTCCCTTGCAGCCGGAAAGACGGACAAGGGGAAGCGGCAGAAAACTCCGTTCTTTCTTTGGACCTAATCGTATCAGCTATCGTCGCAGGTGGCGTGCTGTGCGGCGAAGAAGCGTTAAGAAGTGACGCCGGATTGTGGTGCGAGAGTTCAAATTCAAAAATTGTTTTCTCGCTTTAAACAAAAAAATTTTTAATTAAACTTTCAGAATCAAAACACAAACACAAAACACAAACACACCATATTTTGTATTTATACTTGGAACACCTCAGGGTGAAATAAACGGCTCTTTATGCGTCAAAACGCACTTTTTTGCAACTTCAAGATTTTTGTTTACTGCGAGATATTTAATTGAGCGGTATTAAAAAAATTCACAGATTATATACCTGCATGGCAGCCGGTAAAAAGTTCTATTAAGTCCCGGTAGCAATTATATATTTTTGATAAAAGAACAAAATGTTAAAATTTAAAAAAAATTTAGTTCTTAAAAATTATTTAAATTAAACAAAACTTTAAGCCCAACCACATTCTAGGTCGAAAGCTGTGCAAATTTAAGAAAAAATATTGTTGGGTGTTTCAATAAAAAGTTGATTTTTCATAAAGTACCTAGTTTCACGCTGTTTTTAAAAAGTTAAAAACCGCGCTCAGGTCATCAAAAAAACATTTTTCGCCAAAAATATTTTAGGGCATGGCTACAAACATTGCGGCAAAAGGCCATGATTTTTTTTTTTTTTAGAAATTGGAAGGAGTTGAGCGCGACGTCTGGGACGTTTGACATGGAATGACACTTTGTTATCTTGTGCTTCCCTAACTTGTGCCTGTCACGAATATTTCGGTCGTGTATTAGAAAATAAATGTCGGTAAAAAAAATTAAAAACGTTTACAATCCCCTGTAACGCCGCATTGGAGCGCAGCTCTTGAGAAGGAAGAGGGGAGGTACGGAGAGGAGGGTATGCCCTTTCTCCTCATCCGTACCCTCCCCTCTTCCTCTCCTGCTCGCCTACCATTTTTGGGGAAATTTCCGGCTAAATTTAGCGGAGAATTCTTTCCGCTACATTTAGCGAGGAAATTTTTCCGCTAAATTAAGCGAAGAAAAGTTCCCGCTAAATTTAGCGCGACATTTTTCCCGCTATACTTAGCGGGGAAATTTTTCCCGCTAAATTTAGCCGAAAGAACTTTCCCGCTAAATTTATCGGAAAAATTTTTCCGCTATTCCTACCGGAGAGTTCTTGCCGCTAAATATAGCGGGAACCTTTTCCGCTTTATTTAACGGTGAAAGACTTTTGCTAAAATTAGCGGGGAATTTTTTTTCGCTAAATTTAGCGGGAAACTTCTGCTAAATTTAACGGAGAATTTTTTTCCGCTAAATTTAGCGGGGAATTTGTTCTACTACATTTAGGGGAGAACTTTTTTCGCTAGATTTAGCAGAGAAAAATTTCTGCTAACTTTAGCGGGGAATTTTTTTCCGCTAAAACTAGCGGGGAAATCTTCCCGCTAAATTTAGCGGGCAAAATTTTCCTCTAAATTTAGCGAGGAATATTTTCCGCTAAATTTAGCGGGGAAATTTATCCGGTAGATGCAGCGGGAAAACTTACCCATAATGCAACGGGCGGTGACGTCACGAGTGATGTCACTTCTGAACCTCGTGACATCACAGGTGACGTCACGTGTGACGTCATTTATGACCACTGGTGACCCTCATGACGTCACAGATGACGTCACGTGGGACGTCATCATAGGTAATATCCCATAATGCACTGCGCGGTTACGCCGACGGCGACGGCGACGCCGACGTCGCTCAAGCCGGAAACGGGCGCCTAAGAACTGCGCTCTAGAAAAACACTACGAGCGGTCCCGCGTTAGTTTACAGTACAGTCACAGCGATAGCTGCGAAACGTCACGGCGAAGTCGCTGTGCATCGGTGTCGTGTTCCCGCACCGTGGAGTCTTGAAGGGAAAAGTCTCTCGATGACTTCATTGTTAGTTGATCCCCGACCCGCCCCAAGCGGCAAACACGCGGAAGCTTGATGACAGTCACCGCAAAACGCCGCAAAGCGTTGGTGTCGTCCAGCGAGGTAGAAGCGCTTAGAGTGATAAACCAGAAGTACCAAACTGGAACCCCCCCCCCCCGGGTCGCCGCCATGTTTTACGCAAAAGTGACCATTCTTCCCGTGACTTCACAAAACCTGTGACGCCACCGGTAAAACGCCAGCGCCCAGAGCTTTTGATTCGAGTTATATCGGTGGGCGCTAGTCATGATGCGCAGCTGCTGGCCGACGATTTCGGAGTTCCTCGAACTCTACGACGCAAGTATAACGTGACGATCTGCATAAATGAGACTTTATACGCATTTTGAGCAAGATCGCTCTCGACATCAACACCCGTGTACCTGTGAGGTGCCATCAGTCGTGTCGCCATAGCGGTGCTCGGATTCCGAGATGTGTTGGAAGATTGAGAGAACGTTCAGCGGAAGATTTTCACCTTCTCCTTGCTTTGTTTGAACGTCTAAGAATCGAAGCGAAAGGTATATGTCGCGTGTAGGGCCTAGGGGAAGTTGTTTCAGCCCTAGCTCACCGAATGAACACAGCAACTTTTAATAGTCACTTAAAGGGACGCTGACACCCCCCAAAAAATGTTTTCATTTTTTGCCAGGCGATTCAATATGGTGTCAGAAGACTACCCAATTAATATTTTGCTACAGTGTAACGTATATTCTTAATAAAGCCAAGAAACGCAACTGCTCGAAACCGAAAGCGAAACCTGCGCACGGAGGTAAAAAAAATATAAAGGAGGAGAGTGCAAAGTCGCGTGGCTTCACCCGACCGCGCTTACATTTCCCTCTTCTTTTTTGTTTTTTTTTGTTTTTTAGCGGCAGACAACATTGTCGGCAGCGTTGCGGGTGTCGTTTGCCATGCGACTGCTTTGGAGTTATGTTTCTTCCGCTCGATGTTCAGCACTTCAAGATGAGTTGTTCTGTGCATTGAAGAGTTGCAACTGAGTTAATGAGTGCCCATGGCGAATACCTGTGATCGGCTCCGAAAAGAATGCCCCCAAGATGTTGCGTGAAGAGCTGATTCACAGGTTTTGTATCCGGAAGTGGCATTGGGCGGCGGGGTCTGCACAAGTTTCCGAAAGATCAACGGGATTGGGACCAATGGCTGGCTGCGATTCCTGCAGAACAGATGGCGGGCATCTCGGAAAGCCGGACGCTACCCGATTTATATGCTCCTTGCATTTTGTGAAAAGTGATTACCTTGAGTTCGCAGGTGTCGAAATGGGAATCCCATAGCATTTAGTTCAGCGATATCTCGTCCACAACATTTTTTTTTCAGTGATAATTGTAAAAAAGAAATGTGCTAAATATCGCATAAATGTTTGACAAAAAAAAACAGTATGCATAATTTCTTCGATTCGAACCTGGGTCCGCTGCGTGTGAAGCGGACACCTTTCCGCTGAGCTACTCAGCTAGCTTTATATAGTCGTTTTGTCAATTCGTTTTATACGAGACGCAATAGGGGACAACTGCCGGCAATATTTTTCCCAGGTTGCGCCGGCTGCCGGCAGAATATCCACTTCCTAACAACATAGACTTGTGGATGTCCTTGGGCATAGGCAGCTTCCTATCGTGGAGCTCGAAGTACGATAGTTTCAACATCGTAATGTTCAGGCAGACGAGCGGGAACTCCTCGTTCGTAGTAATGCAGCCGGTCCACTGTAGGTCGGAAAGTTTGCTGCCAATTTCCCTGCAGCAAAGGCACTCCCCAGGCTCGAAGTCGGGCAGCACCACGCATTGGCCACCTTCGCACCTAGTAAAGACAATCGTACGCATGCCTATTCAACTCGAAGTACGCACTCCGTGCTTGACGTTTGCGCGTTTTTCAAGGTCTTACCAATTCGTGTTCGTAAGACGAGCGATGTCTTCAGCCACGAGAAGAGGCGACGACTTGGCGACATCTTCGTGCAAATCGGCTTGGTGGTCGGGCGTGTCGTACGGAATGAATCCATAATTGTTTTGATCGGTTCAAGAATGTATCTTTCGAAGGAAGACAGATTTGCCGGTTCCAAAGTTCTGACTTGATGGCGGCAGCGAGAGCGAACGGACACCGAATAATCCATCTCTGCATTTTACAGCCGGCTGCTGGTGTCTTTCGTGCGCCGACGAAGATGACTTCTCTTTGCCTCACGCCTACGTTTCCTGGAGCAAAGCTGCCTGTGCCTGGAACCAAGCTTCATTGTGTTTTGCATCGTACGTCAACCGGCTACGCCTGGGCTGCCATCTGTTCGAACTGTCTGTAAACATTCAACTTCTTATCGCTCGGTTTGAGTGGGCGGTGCCCGAGAACGGCTTTGAGCGAGTTATGGACACTTTGGTGGCGGCAGCGACAGCGAACGGACACCGAATGATCCATTTCTGCATTTTACAGGTTGGTTCTATTTTTCTAAACTGCTTAATGAGCATATTCACATACACCGCTGTCGCTGTTGCTGCCACTGATGTTCCCTTGTGTTATGCATTGCCCTGTGTAGTATTTTTTTGTTGATTGCTATTGTTTGGGTTGTGTGGGGCTTTGCATTGCGTAACTGTTATCTTGTGCCATACTCTACTATTCCGTTTTTTTTTGTTGTATTCTTCCAAGTATGACGGAAAGATATTCTGGAGACCTTAGTGATGTGGTAAAGTCTATGGGTGAAAAACAACCTAATAGTATTAAGGAGGTCGCAAAGTCCGAGCTGACCTGGTAAGCAAGCTGGACGCGTTTGAGACTGACATAAAAACTGAAGTCGCAAAGGTATCGATCTCTAATACCGCAATCCATGCCGAGCTTGTCGGTATACGCGAATCAATCACCTTTCTGAATGCGGACGTGGAGCAGGTCAATAAAGATGTCGTGGACTTCCGACGACAGATTACTTGTGTTGAAAAGCGAGAGCTCCTGGGTACTAACAGAAAATAAACAGATACTGCGAGAACTCAGTGAAGCAAAAAATGAAATAGTGGAACTTAAACAATACAGCAGGAATATGAACATTGAGATCAAAGACCTCCCTGAAGTTGTAAATGAAGACCTACAAAAAGTAGTGGGGGCAGTGGCTGTGTGCCTTGGCACTGAGATCCCTAACGGTGATATTGACGTTGTGCATCGGGTTCAGTCGAAAAATAAAGGGAAGCCCAACGCTGTGGTGAAGTTCACGAACCGAACTGTGCGGGAAAGGTTGCTCTCCAAGGCAAGGAAGACGAGTATTAAACACCGGCCTCCTTGCATTTCAGACTAGCGAACCCCTGTACGTAAATCAACACCTTTGTGTTGAGAACAAGATCATGTTGAGCAAAGCTCGTCAGGTGAGGAAAGAGAAAAACTGGAAATTCGTCTGGGTTTCGCAAGGAAAGATTCTAATGCGCAAGACCGATAATTCGCCAGTTCTGCATGGCACGAGTGAAGAAGACCTGGTGAAGGTGGTGCAGCTTCTGGAATGCTAACGTTTGGAGTGTGTTTCCGCCATCATGCCTTACACTTTTCACGAAATTGAACAATTAGTAAACAATAAAGACAACAAGGTTTCAATATTTCATAGCAACATGCGTATGTCTTCGAAAAAGCCGCAACTTTTTGGCTGCGTACATATCGCGGCATGAGTTTCTCTTTGATGTAATTGCTGTAACTGAAACATGGCTCAAATGTAATGAAAAAGTTTCTATAAATGGCTGTAACCTGTCCTCACTTCCACGGGAGTCACGCGCAAGAGGAGGTGGCGTTGAGTTATGTGTAAAAGAAAATATTGTCTTCCAGGAAAGTGGCAGCTGCCTCCGTCAGTGACGAGGTAATGGAAGCACTATTTATGAAGGCTTGATGCTGGATTGATAGTCGGTGTCGTGTACCACCCGCCTAGCTCTAACGCGTCAGCATTTTTGATTAAATTTGAAGCAATACTTACATCACTATTCAATGAAAATTAAGAAAAAACATTGTTGTCGTTGGAGACTTCAATATAGACTCCGTTGGTGATAGTAATATTAACTACGTGCTGCTTTTGGGATCATTTAACTTGCGTAATATACTCATAGAACCTACTCGCATTACTGGAACATCTAGTACGTTAATTGACCATGTTCTTTGTAACATTGAGACAGGTGTATATGCCGGTGTTTATACTAAACCAATAACCGACCATTTGCCCGTATTTGTTATTGTGCAAAAACAGCTCCCTCGTCACGTCAAATCGATTCGACCTAATGCTACTCACTAAACTAAATTATGACCACCTTCGTAAACGATTATAACAAACAAATTTTATTAAACTTATAATCAAAATATTCATACGGAATTTGTAAACTTTGTTGCTGCCCTGAAAATCACGATAACGGCAAGTAGTGCAAAAAAATCCTTAAATAAACACAACGAACCGGTATGTCCTTGGTTGACTAGCCACATACTAAATGTTCTAAAGGAAAAGGTAGCTGGTATCATAAATGAAAATGAAACAAAACTAATGATTATTATCTAGGCCAGTTTCGTGGGTTAAGGAATAAATCAGTTTCTTTGATGAGAAAAAAAAAGAATACTATTATTCTCTTATTAAACTTGCGGACTGTGACACGAAAAATATCTGGGACGTAGTTAATAATGTAATAAATTATGGTTCAAGGAGTCGTGTATTTCCTGACATAATTGAGCAGGATACGGCGAACATTTTTAATGACGACTTCATAAATATAGGGCCTATCTTGGCGGCTCAACTGCCACGCGTGTCTCACTCCCCAAATTTACTGAAACCTCTTAGAAATAGTTTTGTCATGCAGAACATAGAAATGTATGAAATTATATTAACAGTTGGCAACCTTCTCGAAAATAAAGCGACTAGACTCGATACTATTCCCGTAAAAGTATTTAAAGGCAATATTGATATTTTAGGTGTTCATCTCTTATATATGTTCAATCATTTCTTAGAGAGCGGAACTTACCCCAATGAACTTAAGATAGCCAAAGTTGTGCCCATTTTCAAGGATGGGGATTCATCCGACCCATAGAGTTATAGACCAATCTCGATTTTAATTGTAATAATTACGACCTTCAAGAAATTTTTGCAATCGCTTTAAAACATTTATAGATATGTACGACATTTTTGTCCTAACTTGCACGAATTTAGGCCAAATAGATCGACTTCCACCGCAGTCCTAGCTATGACTTAACTTCTTAACAAGGCGCTCAACGACAACAAGATAAGCGATACACCACTATAAGCGATACGAATCCATGTTGAGAATTACGCAGTGAACGCACTAAAATGCTTCCGGTTCTCTGTAGAAACTTTTAATCCGAAAGCATAAACTGTCCCACAGAGCGAGCCGACGTCATCAGATTTGAATACGCGTCAAACGTCACCTCAAATCTTTTATTTAAGTGAAGGCAGTTCTCAGCTATGAAACTGCCCGAAAAGCCTAGTCAAACGGCACCTAGCTTCCCCGATTCCAAATTAGCCGAGTAAAGCTGATGGATATCGGCTTCAGTCCCATTGGCTGGCGCTCGTCGACGAGGCTCCCATTGGAAGCTGCGCGTCAGTTTCAACGACCGCCACCCCATGGCGCTGCGTGTCCGTCAGCGCGGTGGTAACACTAAACGTCCAAGGTCAGAGCGGCGAGGAGAGGGCGCGCTCTGCTGTCGACGCAAATACGCTGCAAACAAAGAAGGGACCGGAAAAATGACATGCATGCTTTCGCATTTACAATTGATAAAAAAGTGCTTAAATGTGCCTCGAATCTTTTTTTCTTTTTCAGTCAAGTATTTCTAGTTTTTTAGAAGCCACAAAAAATGAGTTTCATATCTTATTTTTTTCTATTTGTATCATTGAGTTTGTGCATTCAATGACCCACGACTTTAATTAACCCTTTAAGGACGTATGTCGCGAATTCGCGACATACCACTTATGTCCACTTTATAAAATCTTTCCGCCATCTATGGACCCCGCGCCGACTGTCGCGAAATCGCGACGTACCTTCCGAAGCGCCATAGTATGCTTGCGCCATCTGTCGGCCAGCCGGTGTACTTTGCGCCGTAAACAACTTTTGCCGGTGGACAAGGTTTCGGAGCACGTGGTCTTCGAATTCCCAGCCCTCCTTCTAGCGTAACCGAGAGGTAAGTTGTCGTTTTAAAATTGTTTCTAGCTTATATGTGGTCCCAACTAACTGTACAAACCACACTTCCTTTTAATACTGAGGTATTTGAGAAAATAAGGTGTTCTGCTCGCTTTGTCGCAAATTCGCGACACTCGGCATTCAGTGATTTGCAAGTCGCAGTTTGGCTAATCTAAAAAAAAATATTTCTGGCTAGCCACTTAGTTTTATTGAGCCATACTTTATATTTTGTAGGTCATGGAAGCTCGCTCATTCTATGGGAAAGCTTTTTTTTAACTTTTTGACATGGTGATTGTTGTGAGCCGACTCCTCTACCGACGAGACTGTCAGTCACTGGGCGTACCAAAGAATAAGCAGAGAGACCTGCTGAAATTCCGGCTTGGAATTGCGGAAGCCCTCTGCAAGCAAGGAAAGGACCTCTCCTCAAAGAAACGGGGACGACCCTCTGGCTCTCTTCAAGCTCAACTCGAAATGAAGAAGCGACGAGGACCCACGAGCCACATCCCCGATGAGGACGTCCGCACGGACAGCACAGGACATTGGCCGGTTGTCAAAGACACGAGGCAGCGGTGCAAGAAATCTGGTTGCAAGGGGCATACCAACGTAATGTGCAGCAAATGCAACGCACATCTTTGCCTCAACAAGAACACCAACTGCTTCTTTGATTTCCATCAGTCATAAAGTAGAAGCCGGATGCTTTCTGCGCTGTGCTTGTTTGTTGTGGGAACACAATGAGCAAAATTGTGTTTCACTCCTTTCGAGACTTTTTTCTACGCTAATAATATTGGTGAAAAAAATAAATTTTATTCAGATGGCGTCGGTAAAATTATTGACTTCATGGCCTGTTGTCGCGAATTCGCGACATACCTCTTTTAGCCAAACAGGGTACCCGTCACAATTCAGAATGATTGTATCTTTTTATTAGCACCTTAAACACCACATTCCCACAAAAATATATTTTCTTAGTCGACTGAAACATAAATTCGGCGTTAAAGGGGTGGCTGTTTCTAAACCTTAAAGAACGGTCCGTGACCACTGAGAAGAAAGTGAGCGCAATTCAAACCGGCTAGTTCTAGATCGGAGGTTTTCGGTAGGATGGAAACCGAAATTTTGAGCTGCAAATTCTGTCTTCGGTAGTCGGGCTCTTATATGTCGTGTAGCAAATAAAAACCTCGGCGAGCATAAATACCCTGTCAGCGTCCTTTTAAAAGAGAAGTCGTTTTTGACACAGAGTGGGGCCGCCCTTGCATAATTCCGGGTGGTTCCTTACTTTAACCCTAGAATTACTTAGCTATCATGTTCTTACTTCTGCCAGTTTACGATATAAGGTGCACTGGCTCAACGGAAGGTCTACTTTCTTCTGTCAAATTTAGAATTGATATAATATGAGAAATGCCTGAATCCTTTTGTGGTGAATTTAGATGATAAAGAGTAGGTCTCATAATATGCTGCGATTTTGCACAGCGTCTCCCCTTTTGAGAGTTTATTAGTAGAATAGCAAGGTACTAATAAGACTCCAAGCGCTACATAATAAAAGAAAGTTCAGCCTTTCCACTTTGGTGAAGAAAAGGCAGCCGAGCTGTTCTATGTGCCGCCATCTATGAGCGATGGCGGCAACCAGACAACCGCCAAGCCGGTTTTCTGGTTGCGGCTGTCGCTCATAGATGTTGGTAGCTGTCCAGAGGATTCTGTCGACATTTATGTTGTCCACGGACATGAAACTGGGGAAACTAACCCTTAACAGCTGTGGTGTGAAAACTGCGCACAAAGAACAGGACAACAGGAGAGAGCCACATAGAACACACGCTCATTGTTTGTTATATCATATGGGTGCTCTTCCTGACCCTGTGATTTGCCCTGCTCGTGTATCGTTATAGTTTTTTTTGTTACTTTCTATTCTTGTAAATATTCATGACTACGAATTATCTTTCTTCGTTATTTTATTTTCTTTTTTTATGTATGAACGTCGTTTTGCTTTTTCACTCATTTAGTGCTTCTGTATTCTATGTGTCTCCTTCCTGTTGTCCTGTCCATTGTGCGCTGCTTTTTTATTAGGTCGTCTCAATACCAACGTTCCCAACTCACGGCATTCACTGAGCGCACTCTTCTCAATGTAACGATTCGTCGCCTATTTTATGCAAGAATATAGTCACATCTTCTCGAGCAATAGAGCAAAGTAACTCTTCTTTAAACGCGAGGGCCCGTGGCTCTGTGTGATCGTCGGCAAATAAGACGCCGGAAAGAGAGAGCAGAGTTTGGCCAGGCAAAAAAGAAAAGAAACGTGACTGGTCTTTCTAAAATTAAGGGCTGAGGGAGGAGGCGAGATTCGTCTCAATTTAGTCAATGAAATACGGCCTTCATAAAAGTAAAAAGTTAAAATTCTGTCGCGTTTAGGTGTGGTCTCCAGCGAAGTACCACAGAAACAGCCCGCTTTTTTGTTTCAAGATAATTATGTTCTGCATCCCATAGAGATACAGCAGAGCATGTCGTCATCTAATATCTCACAGTCAATTTGTTCCTAATATTTTGTGTACCTTAAGTTCATTTGCCAACTCAGGCAAATCGGGTTCCTCAGGTAATCATTAAAAAGAAAGAAACTTGGGTACGAAAGATATTGAATAACGGAAGTACATCGCTGAATGAAGTTGAAAGCTGGGCTAGTTAGCAGTCATTTTACATAGTAAAAAATATCGCAAAAGACAAGGAGAAAATAGGAACACACACGACAGGAAAAGCGCTGACCCGCAACTACTCTGTTTTTTATTTTTATTAGAAAGGAAGAAAGAAAACAAGCAGCGCGTCACACATTCACACGCCAAACTTTTACGCGTGGTAGATGGTCACTTCGGCACAAGCTGGCCCATTAATGTCATTTTCAAAAACGCCAGCTCGTTCCCTGACAACACCACTGACGCCACGCTGATACATTTTCTCCCCCACAGTGGATGTGAAACGGCTATAGCACTTCGCGTGTCACCTTGTCCTTGTGTCGCCCTAAAGGGTGGGGAAACTAAGTAACGGTTCACGCAGGTACTCTTTCATGTGAACCGACAAGCGGCGTCCACAGTGGGTACTAGGAAAGCCCCTTGATGAAGGCACCCACCACAGTTGTTGAAACGTGCAAGACACGTACCACGAGTCGGTGCTCCGTCGCCATTCTCTCAGAGAATAGCTTTGTTCTCGGAGCCTATCGCTCAGGCAGCGTCCCGTCTGCCCAACGTAGGTGCGGCCACACGAGGGCGGTAAGCTATCACACTACTCGCAAAGCACATGGAACCGTCGGATAAGCGTGCTTCTTATAACACTTCTTCCCCGCTATTCCCTTTGCTTTTGATTTAACTCTTGACGAACGACGCTTGTTTTTTTGCAGGGAATAAAAACCTGAATAAATTCCACAGCAACTGCAAACATTTTTTAAGTGTGTGAGGCGCTGTGTAAATAGGCGATTGGAGGTAAACGTTCGGCAGCCCTCTGCCTAGTTAGGAACAGACATTAAGCAAAAATAGGAACTCTGACCTAAAGTCTAATAAACAATAACCCGACGCTTTGAAAACAGTTCAGTCCGTTCTTCACGGGTGAGTGACGAAAAGATCCGCCACGTACCCGTGAACAAGGGAGCGATACTGCTCTCGAAACATTGGGTTACTGTTTAATATACTTTTGGTTAGTGTCCCTACTATCGGTTTAAAGAGGGGATGACGACTGGTCTCTTCCTTTCTACAAGAACAACATATGTTTTACCCACTTTGGAATATCTGTATGTTTCCGCCCCGCAAGATTCGTGGCGGCGCCTGGCCCGTGGCGCGTTTCAAACCCTGCCGAAGTTTATCCGTAGATTATGATTGAGCTTGGCGAAAGTCACCGTTACTAAAACACTCAGCTCTGAAACTCACCCTTGGAACTGGAACCGCTGGCTTCCACCGAGACCAAGCTAAATACGATAATAGCGCCACCTTTTAGCGACGAGTAAAACCAGGAAAGTTGCTGTATATAGCTACTGCGAGATTTCCTTCGAGATGGCGCCGCTGGCCATTGCGCGACTCCAATACATGCAGCCCTGCAGTTTCCGTAGAAATGCATGGCTGTGTGCTGCGGGAGAAACGGCGGCGCTGCAATCGCCATTAGTTCGGTTCAGGAGTAGAGATCGGAGCTACTTTTTGCAAAGCAGGCTCCTATGGCGATTTCCCAGGTGAGTATTCTAGTAACGGTGGTGAAAGTCGACTTAAGCACGCTAAGTCATTTCCTTTTAATTGGCGGTGCGCAAACGTGGTGAGGTTGGCGAGGTCACCGGGCCGGCCGAATCGTCAAGTCGGATCTGTTCAGGTGCGTTGGTGGTTTACGCAGGATTGTGACGGCTCGAACAGTCCTACCTCGCGTGGATTAGGAGTGCGGAGAAGAGGTGGAGCTTGGCAAATCGAAAGTTTCGATATCGATCCTCAGCTCAAGAACGAAAACAGGAACGATAAAAATTCCGAAAAAGGAAGCAAACGCATTGTTAAGTGTGTTCATTTTGCGCAACTGACCTTTGTCCACTGCATGCTGCCGACGTTGTTGTTGTTGTTGTTTTTTTGTGCAATGTAGGAAGAGCAGACTAGGCAGCGATCGTGAAAGTGATGATATGCCATATCATAGTGTTTATTAAAGAAGTAGCACCGATCTGAGCTCCACCGATGGTGATCGAAAATAGCATAAATAAATGGAAGCTTTTATTTATTCTATTTTTCTTCTTAACTCCCGCAATAGTGCCCCGGCGAGGACGGTTTTCAGAGCATTATTTGGTTTTCTCTCGCTGCTGTTGCTTTCTCAGCGATTCAACGCTGAAACTGCTTCAGAAAAAAATACTACCATATGTTTCACATACAACGAAAATCAGCGTCTGGAACAAACACCTCCAGGAAATGAAAGCCTAAGTGCTGAACTTTCCTGCCTCACTCACGAAGGCCACTTTTGTTCAGAGGCTGGACACTACTATGGCGTCAGGGTACGGCTAGGAGTCTTGTTCTCGTTGATTGGACACGACTTCCAACCGAATACCGACGCAGCACTCGTCTCCAATCTTTGGCCTCCGGTAGTAAAGCAGAATAATGCAGCACTTAGGCTTTTCATTCTAAGAGGTGTTGCTCGTTACCTCTTGCAATAGACCGTGACTGAGTCTACCGACGATCGCTTTTAGGAACTGGGATTAATTGTATGTCCACGAGCGATGAAACATGAAATCTTGAAGTTCGTGCAGCACACACACTTGGTGACATCGGCTGCGAGCAGTCGGGAGAGAAAAAAGCACTGCTGTATAAAGCTCAGGGTCACGGCCTTTGAAGGTCAGGAAAATTCCCGTTATTCTACAAAAGCAAAAATGCGATAGAAATCTCTCTAGCCGAGGCGCTACTAAAAGCATTTAGAAACACATATAATAAATAAAAAAGCTTCTGAAGTGAATGTTTTTTTTTCTTTTTAAATTACGAAATTTGGCGTTCACAATAAGACAAGCACAAAAGAGAAAAAATGAAAGACGTTTCAATTGTTCAGTAACGTTGAACTAGAGCGCAGCTCTCGAGGAGGAATTGGGAGGTTACTCCTCGAGGGGAGGATATGCCCCTCTTCTTTCCCCGCTAAAATTAGCGGGTAAATTTTTCTGGTAAAATTAACGGGTGAATTTTACCCTCTTGACGTCACACGTGTCGTAAACACGTGACGGGAAAATGGTAATTTTAGCGGGAATATTTTTCGGCCTTATTTAGCGGAAAAATTGCCTCGCTAAATTTACTGGGAATATTGGCAGTGTTAGATGCGTTCGACGTCACGGTACGTCACAGATGACGTCATGTGGTATGTGTTTCTTGTAATCAACGAGGTAGAGGGGCTTAGAGTGATAAACCGGAAGTTCGGAAGTGGCACCCCCGGTTGCCGCCATTTTTTACGCAAAAGTGACCACACGTCACGTGACCTCACAAGAGCCGTGACGTCACCGGTAAGATGGCAGCGCCCAGAGCTGGCAAATGCGAGTTTGTTCGGTGCGCGGTAGCCGCGATGTGTAGCTGCTTTCCGACGACTTCGGTCTTCTTCCTGCTCGCTGACGCAGGTATAATGTGAAAATATGAAGGAATGAGACTTTATACCCTTTTCCCGCAAGATCACCCTGGATATTAACACCTGTGAGACAGCATCAGCCGTATCGCCGTACCGGTGCTCGGATTCCCGGATGTGTTCGAGGATCGATAGAACTTTGAGTGCTTTTAGCATGAAATTTTCGCATTCTTTTAGCTTTGTTTGAACGTTGGAATGTCTGAGAATCGACGCGAATTGTATGCGTCGGACGTAGGGCCTAGGGGAATTCGTTTCAGCCCTAGGTAACTGCATAATCACAGCCAACTTTTATCGAGGAAGCTCCTGCGATCTTTACGTTTTGTACTTGTAAACAATTTTACGATATGACTCCTTGCATAATATATTCGAATTTTTCTCGCTTCGTTTGAACGTCTGAGAATCGAAGCGAGAGGTATACGTCGCATGAGGACCTAGAGGAAGTTGTTTCAGCCCTGCGTCACCGAATAACCATAGACACTTTTAGCGAGGGAGCTCCTGCGATCTTTAACCTTTTGTGCTAATCGACGATTCTACATTCGATCGCTTTTCTTCCTTCTTTTGTGAGTGCGAATTGCACACTTATTTTCAGCTGTGAGGAAACGTTTTTATTGAGTGTGGGGATGAAAAAATCGTTGCAGGCACCTGCTTCAATGCTATTCGACAACTGTTTTGGTGTACGCATAGATTAACTGCACATTTTTCTCTTTCGTAGGATTTATTGCAGCAGTACTTTTTTCATCAAGAGTGCATTGCATTAGTCGGTCAATTATTTACTTGTTCTAGTTACCTATACAAGATGATTCATATTTGTGTTCATTCCATGCCCAAAAAGCAGTCTTGTTGAAAAATGTTGACTACCATTCCTTTCGGTCTTTTCAATAGACTTTTTCAAAAGTGTGGGCTGCCTATACTTCGTATCACCGTAACTTGGAAAAGGGCAACCGCCACAGCCTCCTCGTGCCAATCAGAGAGACGGAGTAAAGGCGTGTAATAAATCTGTGCTGACGAGCACTCTGATGATATGTTGTCATGTGCCTCTCTCCAACATGCATATTGACTCACCGAGACGGTAGCCTTCGCCGCTTGCCAAATTGTCATGGAACGAATTACAGTAGCTACTACTCTAATTGCCCAAGGCCTTCATACTTTGGGCATTTGTTCGACAAGAATGTTATGTCCGCCATCACTGTGAACTCGGCTGAGCGCCCATTGGACTCGAATGCTGTATTAGCGTTCGACGTGAACTGGGGTATATTCTTGTGCTTTACGCCGAAAAAAATGGCGACAGTCGTGTTGCTTGATAGGGTTTTGCAAAGGGTTTATTGTGTCATACGTATAGGAAGTGTCCTGCTATATAACAATGCATCAACACATACTATTAAACTAGATGCTCAGAGGTATGTTTGTTTTTTCAATTAACAAGTTACAGCAGTGTGCTTTAATGTTATTATCATGTGTGTAGTTTTAAGTATCCTCTCTCCAATGCCTACAAAGGCCCCTGTAGGTAATAAATTAATAAATAACATTTTCACATCACTGGAGTTGGTTTTCGGATGCGCCACATGTTCAGGAGGAGTGGAACGAGTGCAGCCCAATGCAACCAGTCTGGTATGTCCCATTAATTAATATTGAGGGGTTAGAGATGCAAGTGTCCTCAAAAGGTCCAGCACGTGCGGTGAACACAATTCTTTGTGTATAGACTCTGATGGCGTAAAGGCGAGCGGAAATATGTTTATTGGGTTAGTGTATCAAATATGTTTATTTCCACTTGATTACATAGTTATTAGTTCTTTGTAAATAGTTCCATAATGAGTTCTCTCTGCGACAGTCTCGTGACAGGCATTCAGTCGTAGCACCTGTGCTCCTTGTCGTCGGATGACGCTTCTGGCACGTTAGTGTTCAGTTTGGTCGAGCGGCAATTTTGACCGACCGATGCCGTCTTGTAATCATACGTCATGTGCGGCCACTGACATCTGATGCACTGAAGCTGCAGGGCTGGCTTCTAATCCGCAAATTTTCCTGGTAGTTTTCTGCGTCAATGCAGCAAGCTCGGGCATGTACTGCTTACGTGGCTGTGCCTTTTGCTGTACCGTTGACTTGAAGGCCGGCAACAATGTTTGTTTGCTATCCAAGCCATGTCACTTCCATTTCGTAATGGCAATTTGTGGTGTGGACGCAGATAATTGGTGTCAGCAAATTATTAGGAATTGTCCTTGGACGACAACCGACACCAAATCAACTGTCCTTGCATTGCCGCTCACCTGCTTTGTCGTGCTTACCTCCCGTCGAGTTGATGGGGATCAGGAGCTTTGGGGTAATGTCAACACCAGGGACAAAGGCCGCCAAAGATACTCCTCAGTGTCCTGCGGACGCTCTTCGAGATGTGGTCGAGGGTCGTTCGGCACGAACCCTTGCAGGCCAATTCACTGGTACGGGCACTTCCAGTAGGCATGGTCGGCCTCATGCAGTAAAGCAGAGCGGTTTTCGGTCGACCATTCGCAGCACCTCCATTTTCCTCGGCGTACTTTGTTCAGCGCGGACATACACTGGTTCTTTCCGATGTCGGAAATGCTTCGGCATTGAGGTGTCTCGTTGAATTTTGGCATTGAATACTAACGGGAAGCAGGTGGCGGTCGTCATGACTTTGTGGCATAAGTCGCCCTCGGTTTGTCAGATGCCGCTTCGCTCGAAGAAGTCTCCAGTTGAAATTGCTGTCGAACTTGTTCCGAAACAATCTCGGCAATCAAAATAAAAGCCGGGCGACTGATGGCAGCAAGTAGCTTCCTGATCTCCACCCGGACAATGTCGTATTTGATGTCGCGGATGCCTGGGAGGCTGGCGTTGAAGTTACAACTGGACGTTTCGAGTATCGAAACGCTGGGGAGTTGTTGATAGTGACAGGCTCGGGCCTGCAGTGTACATTCAATGATGGAAGCCACAAAGATATGAACCCTTCGACTGTTGTCGTGGAGTTGCGGACAAGGCTGCCGAAGGTGTTTTACCTCACATGAGGGACATGGGATTCTTAGCTTCTTGTCTTCTGTAACATCAGGGTTGGCGTGGGCGCTCGATCAGGCCCAAAACATCTTCCACGAAGGCGGTAACGCTCTCGTTGGGGCCGCATCCTGGACAGAATCAGGAATTCGGCTCTCTCTGGTCAATGTTGGCTGATGAACGTGCACTTCAGCTCGATCTTGCAAACTTCCCACGACGTTAAGGAGGATTCGTGGTTCTCAAACCAATGCCTGGCAGTTTCTTCCACGAGAAGTATAGGTTCTGCAGGAGCTGGTTGTCCGTCTACCCACTATGGCGGGCGACACGGTCATATATTTCAATCCAGCCCTTGACACCTTCATACATCTTGCGTAAAAGGGCATCTGAGTGCGAGGTGCGACGAGCATGCAAACGATGGTGGGAGAGGACGCGGTTTGCTGCTACAGATTTGTCATTGTTGGCTTAGTCAGCTTCGGTTTTTCTGGCAAAAGACTGAATTCTGGTGGTTCTTGCTGGTAGCAGCGACTGGCTCAGATTTCAAGTTCTTCGTGGTGTATTTCTAAGGTTCGTCCTTGTGGTAATCGCTCGTCTTTCGGTTTTTCTGAAAGGCTCGGGATAGGACTTGGTTCACGGCTGGCCGGGGGTTTAAGGCGCGGGATAGTCCGCCACCCGTGTCCCGTTATCGGGAAACTCGGCTGAGGAGCTGCGAGGGTGCACACAGAGTGAAGGGCTACGGGTAAAGTACCCAGCACCTCCACCAGAACATACGATGACAGCTGAGCATGGCCTGGAACTTTCCAGAATAGTAAATATTAATAGAAGATAGGACTGGAGCAAGCATCCGTGACAATATAAAAAAGAAACTGACAGAAAAGAGTCTATCCTTACCGCTAAAAAAGCTGCATTGTTTTAGAGGCATTCTGTCCGAATAAATCCTCTCCTTCGGGGTTTGGCGACTGCCGTGGACGAACTGAACTGAAATGGATGTGGAACCACTTTTCTGGTAATAAGCCGCTGCAGACTGTCGTCACAAAGCGGCGTGAACGGGTGGACTGGGTAGGTAACACGCGCGATGAAATGTCCATACAGCTTGCAATTCGTGTACCGAGTGTGGATGAAACTTGTGTCGACGAAACGTGCGACAGACAAGCGGAGTCAACCACACCTGTGCTCCGTGAAAGTGCACGTCTACGCCAGAACAATTTAGGAAGCAGCACAGCATCACCTAAAGCACTGCACAGGAACTACCAACTTGAAGCACTTGAAGGCAGCTCTCCAGTGCGCCGCACAACCAAAGTGAGCCTTCGGTCATTTGAACGAAGCGGCACCACGATTGCACACTGCCAAGCACGACTCACGCAATTTCCGTCGCTAAACTGCGTATCCAAACATATTGCACACGCTTCACTGCAGACCTCGAAGATTCCGATGGTCAACGAGAGCACAAAAACGTCGCCTTAAAATTTACTTGCGGTATCCGAATCAATCCGAGGTCCGAGCAACGTAGGGCCGATTGTCTCTTTCGTGGCAATATCCCCGTCGGTCACCAGCGAAATGCACACCGTTCCTCATTCTGTTCACGTTATACCTACGTCAGACACCACGCTGAACTCTGAAGTCGCTTTCGACCGGCCTCATTTGACGGCTTCCGCGTCTGAAATCAACTCGCCGACACGAACGACAACAAACAACGCATCCGACAAGCTCCGGCCCAGCTGGGACCAGCCGCTGCATGGGCGCTGCCATCTTTCCTGTGACGTCACGC
>JAZHYW010003585.1:0-20774 GCA_037355805.1 Ixodes ricinus | reverse complement strand
CCTTGACACAACAAAACAAAACAAAAAGGTCTTCCTTTTGCACACGGCGCTCCGGCGGTGACCTCACGCTCTCCCGCTGCTCAGGCGCGGCGACCCCGCCGATTTCACGGCTTTTGGGACGAAGCATATGCTTTGCTCTGCTTTTTCTTGCGTTTTATTTCCGAGGCACGTCTACTTTGGCCTTTGCCCGTGACGACCGTAAAGCCAGCTTCGTCAAGGAAGCCGGCTTCACGGCTTCCGTGACGAAGCATCTGCGTTGCTGCGCTTTTCTTCGTGTTTTATTTCTGATGCGCGTCCACATTTGCCTTCACCGGCACGTGCTTGATGGCGTATTTTTATGGCACGTTTTTGGGCACAACGCCGACCCTTCTTCGAGTAGCGGGACATATCAGGGTTCCGCCTTAAAACTGATAGACGTCATTTCTTCTGTCTTATGTGCTTTTACTTCTGAGAAGTGATCACCTACATGTAGGACCATCCCAGCAGCCTTGGTGTATAGTTGGGTCACTTCATGACCGACGTAACGATGTTTATGTCTGTGTCTTCGAGCGTTGCTTGAGCCACATCTGATGTGGCTATCAGCATGCCTGAAAGGTCAATCACCTTTGACTGGTTACACATGAGTCATGTGGGCGAAATGTTACCCACATCACTAATGTGTTACCGGTGAAAGGTGGTAGACATTTTCGGCAAGTCGCGGATGTGTGGGCGCGCTGCTTAAAAGGGTTGCCCAACTTTTTATACGGCGTGGCAACACACTATAGACATTTAGGAAACCGAATTTAATCTTCCATTGGTCGAGCTACGTCCAGATAAAAATCGTCAAATCACGCGTCGCCAACACGTCCTCGCGTTGATCACAAAAAATGCTATTCCGCTGGCCGAAAATAAGAGATCAGGATGAAATGCGGAATAATTCGTCTTTTGAGCACTTGGTGAGTTCAGTTCTAAGATTATTGCTGCGAAAAACGGCAATAAACTAAATCAATTAACACAACATTCTAAGCTTCACCCCTTAAACTTCTTGTCTATAAGTCACTGGTAAGATCTTCACTTGATTGCGCAGCTACCGACAGGGAACATGGCATGGAATAATTTACTTCTGCCTTATAATCTGTTCGAAACTAATCATCACGCATCATATATACGTCGTAACCACAACCGAACTGCTACTATAACCTCTATGAAACGTTCATTAATCTTACGGAATCTAGATTTGCGTAGGCCGTATTCTCCTTTCTTTGTTTTTCGCTAAATTTACCAGTGTCGTTTCCTGCGCCATTATCTACTAAAACCCCGTTTATTGCTAATCGCATAGACCGCCAAAACAAAGTTGATGTTTTACATGTCATAACAACCCGATGTTTTCCGGGTTTATTTCTCGCAGGCCTGTCAAATAAACCTCCCCTCCCCCACCTCACCCTCACTTTCCTCGTGAACTGCAACCATTCATAGCAAAACTGTTTTTAAGAATACTATTTTTAACTTATTGTTTTCTTCGCGAATTGGTTTACTCGTTTATTTTGCTATTATGTTCTCGGTGATTTGCTCAACCACTTCCTGTGTAATGACGTATGGCCTGGAAGGTAAATAATCAATCAGCTAAAGAGATTCATAAAACTCCATAACGTGATCCCAATTTCCCATGCCATCGTGGGCAGTAGTCTGAAGCGTCACTTTCGAATAAATAAATTTCTGGGATTAAATAGTCTTGGGTTTATAATTCTAATCATTTTAGAGCGCAGCTCTTAGGCGCCTGTTTCTGGGTTGAGCGTCGTCGCCGTCGTCGTCCATCATCGGTGACGTCACGAGGGTTACCCTCGTGAGGGTTATGAGGGTTACCCTTCTGAGGGTTACGAGGGTTACCCTCACCAGTGTCGCGAGGGTTACCCTCACGAGGGTTACGACGCTTACCCTCACGAGGGTAACCCTTGTATCCCATGTGACGACGTTACTCTCGTAACGTCACGTGTGACGTCATTACAAGAAACACATACCACATGACGTCATCTGTGACGTACCGTGACGTCAAACGCATCTAACACATGCCAATATTCCCAGTAAATTTAGCGAGGCAATTTTTCCGCTAAATAAGGCCGAAAAATATTCCCGCTAAAATTACCATTTTCCCGTCACGTGTTTACGACACGTGTGACGTCAAGAGGGTAAAATTCACCCGTTAATTTTACCAGAAAACTTTACCCGCTAATTTTAGCGTGGAAAGAAGAGGGGCATATCCTCCCCTCGAGGAGTAACCTCCCCAATTCCTCCTCGAGAGCTGCGCTCTAGTTCAACGTTACTGAACAATTGAAACGTCTTTCATTTTTCTCTTTTGTGCTTGTCTTATTGTAAACGCCAAAATTTCGTAATTCAATAAGAAAAAAACATTCACTTCAGAAGCTTTTTTATTTATTATATGTGTTTCTAAATGCTTTTAGTAGCGCCTCGGCTAGAGAGGTTTTCTATCGCATTTTTGCTTTTGTAGAATAACGGGAATTTTCCTGACCTTCAAAGGCCGTGACCCTGAGCTTTATACAGCAGTGCTTTTTTGTCTCCCGACTGCTCGCAGCCGATGTCACCAAGTGTGTCTGCTGCACGAACTTCAAGATTTCATGTTTCATCGCTCGTGGACATACAATTAATCCCAGTTCCTAAAAGCGATCGTCGGTAGACTCAGTCACGGTCTATTGCAAGAGGTAACGAGCAACACCTCGTAGAATGAAAAGCCCAAGTGCTGCATTATTCTGCTTTACTACCGGAGGCCCAAGATTGGAGACGAGTGCTGCGTCGGTATTCGGTTGGAAGTCGTGTCCAATCAACGAGAACACGACTCCTAGCCGTACCCTGACGCCATAGTGGTGTCCAACCTCTGAGCAAAGGTGGCGTTCGTGAGTGAGGCAGGAAAGCTCAGCACTTAGGCTTTCATTTCCTGGAGGTGTTTGTTCCAGACGCTGATTTTCGTTGTATGTGAAACATATGGTAGTATTTTTTTCTGAAGCAGTTTCAGCGTTCAATCGCTGAGAAAGCAACAGCAGCGAGAGAAAACCAAATAATGCTCTGAAAACCGTCCTCGCCGGGGCACTATTGCGGGAGTTAAGAAGAAAAATAGAATAAATAAAAGCTTCCATTTATTTATGCTATTTTCGATCACCATCGGTGGAGCTCAGATCGGTGCTACTTCTTTAATAAACACTATGATATGGCATATCATCACTTTCACGATCGCTGCCTAGTCTGCTCTTCCTACATTGCACAAAAAAACAACAACAACAACAACGTCGGCAGCATGCAGTGGACAAAGGTCAGTTGCGCAAAATGAACACACTTAACAATGCGTTTGCTTCCTTTTTCGGAATTTTTATCGTTCCTGTTTTCGTTCTTGAGCTGAGGATCGATATCGAAACTTTCGATTTGCCAAGCTCCACCTCTTCTCCGCACTCCTAATCCACGCGAGGTAGGACTGTTCGAGCCGTCACAATCCTGCGTAAACCACCAACGCACCTGAACAGATCCGACTTGACGATTCGGCCGGCCCGGTGACCTCGCCAACCTCACCACGTTTGCGCACCGCCAATTGAAAGGAAATGACTTAGCGTGCTTAAGTCGACTTTCACCACCGTTACTAGAATACTCACCTGGGAAATCGCCATAGGAGCCTGCTTTGAAAAAGTAGCTCCGATCTCTACTCCTGAACCGAACTAATGGCGATTGCAGCGCCGCCGTTTCTCCCGCAGCACACAGCCATGCATTTCTACGGAAACTGCAGGGCTGCATGTATTGAGTCGCGCAATGGCCAGCGGCGCCATCTCGAAGGAAATCTCGCAGTAGCTATATACAGCAACTTTCCTGGTTTTACTCGTCGCTAAAAGGTGGCGCTATTATCGTATTTAGCTTGGTCTCGGTGGAAGCCAGCGGTTCCAGTTCCAAGGGTGAGTTTCCGAGCTGAGTGTTTTAGTAACGGTGACTTTCGCCAAGCTCAATCATAATCTACGGATAAACTTCGGCGGGGTTTGAAACGCGCCACGGGCGCAGGCGCCGCCACGAATCTTGCGGGGCGGAAACATACAGATATTCCAAAGTGGGTAAAACATATGTTGTTCTTGTAGAAAGGAAGAGACCAGTCGTCATCCCCTCTTTAAACCGATAGTAGGGACACTAACCAAAAGTATATTAAACAGTAACCCAATGTTTCGAGAGCAGTATGCTCCCTTGTTCAAGGGTACGTGGCGGATCTTTTCGTCACTCACCCGTGAAGAACGGACTGAACTGTTTTCAAAGCGTCGGGTTATTGTTTATTAGACTTTAGGTCAGAGTTCCTATTTTTGCTTAATGTCTGTTCCTAACTAGGCAGAGGGCTGCCGAACGTTTACCTCCAATCGCCTATTTACACAGCGCCTCACACACTTAAAAAAAGTTTGCAGTTGCTGTGGAATTTATTCAGGTTTTTATTCCCTGCAAAAAAACAAGCGTCGTTCGTCCAAGAGTTAAATCGAAAGCAAAGGGAATAGCGGGGAAGAAGTGTTATAAGAAGCACGCTTATCCGACGGTTCCATGTGCTTTGCGAGTAGTGTATAGCTTACCGCCCTCGTGTGGCCGCACCTACGTTGGGCAGACGGGACGCTGCCTGAGCGATAGGCTCCGAGAACAAAGCTATTCTCTGAGAGAATGGCGACGGAGCACCGACTCGTGGTACGTGTCTTGCACGTTTCAACAACTGTGGTGGGTGCCTTCATCAAGGGGCTTTCCTAGTACCCACTGTGGACGCCGCTTGTCGGTTCACATGAAAGAGTACCTGCGTGAACCGTTACTTAGTTTCCCCACCCTTTTAGGGCGACACAAGGACAAGGTGACACGCGAAGTGCTTATAGCCGTTTCACATCCACTGTGGGGGAGAAAATGTATCAGCGTGGCGTCAGTGGTGTTGTCAGGGAACGAGCTGGCGTTTTTGAAAAATGACATTAATGGGCCAGCTTGTGCCGAAGTGACCATCTACCACGCGTAAAAGTTTGGCGTGTGAATGTGTGACGCGCTGCTTGTTTTCTTTCTTCCTTTCTATAATAAAAAAGAAAAAAAAAGTAGTTGCGGGTCAGCGCTTTTCCGGTCGTGTGTGTTCCTCTTTTGTCCTTGTCTTTTGCGATATATTTTACTATGTAAAATGACTGCCAACTAGCCCAGCTTTCAACTTCATTCAGCGATGTACTTCCGTTATTCAATATATTTCGTACCCAAGTTTCTTTCTTTTTAATGATTACCTGAGGAACCCGATTTGCCTCAGTTCGCAAATGAACTTAAGGTACACAAAATATTAGGAACAAATTGACTGTGAGATATTAGATGACGACATGCTCTGCTATATCTTTATGGGATGCGCAACATAATTATCTTGAAACAAAAAAGCGGGCTGTTTCTGTGGTGCTTCGCTGGAGACCACACCTAAACGCGACAGAATCTGTAACTTTTTCTTTTTATGAAGGCCATATTTCATTGACTAAATTGAGACGAATCTTGCCTCCTCACTCAGCCCTTGATTTTAGAAAGACCAGCCACGTTTCTTTTTCTTTTTTTCCTGGCCAAACTCTGCTCTCTCTTTCCGGCGTCTTATTTGCCGACGATCACACAGAGCCACGGGCCCTCGCGTTTAAAGAAGAGTTACACTTTGCTCTATTGCTCGAGAAGATGTGAATATATTCTTGCATAAAATAGGCGACGAATCGTTACATTGAGAAGAGTGCGCTCAGGTGCAATGCCGTGAGTTGGGAACGTTGGTATTGAGACGACCTAATAAAAAAGCAGCGCACAATGGACAGGACAACAGGAAGGAGACACATAGAATACAGAAGCACTAAATGAGAGAAAGAAGAAAACGACGTTCATACATAAAAAAAGAAAATAAAATAACGAAGAAAGATAATTCGTATCATGAATATTTACAAGAATAGAAAGTAACAAAAAAAACTATAACGATACACGAGCAGGGCAAATCACAGGGTCAGGAAGAGCACCCATATGATATAACAAACAATGAGCGTGTGTTCTATGTGGCTCTCTCCTGTTGTCCTGTTCTTTGTGCGCAGTTTTCACACCACAGCTGCTAAGGGTTAGTTTCCCCAGTTTCATGTCCGTGGACATATAAATGTCGACAGAACCCTCTGGACAGCTACCAACATCTATGAGCGACAGCCGCAACCAGAAAACCGGCTTGGCGGTTGTCTGGTTGCCGCCGTCGCTCATAGATGGCGGCACATAGAACAGCTCGGCCGCTCTCTTTTCTTCACCAAAGTGGAAAGGCTGAACTTTTTTTTATTATGTAGCGCTTGGAGTCTTATTAGTACCTTGCTATTCTACTAATAAACTCTCAAAAGGGGAGACGCTGTGCAAAATCGCAGCAAATTATGAGACCTACTCTTTATCATCTCACTTCACCACAAAAGGATTCGGGCATCTCTCATATTATATCAATTCTAAATTTGACAGAAGAAAGTAGACCTTCCGTTGAGCCAGTGCGCCTTATATCGTAAACTGGCAGAAGTAAGAACATGATAGCTAAGTAATTCTAGGGTTAAAGTAAGGAACCACCCGGAATTATGCAAGGGCGGCCCCACTCTGTGTCAAAAATGACTTCTCTTTTAAAAGGACGCTGACAGGGTATTTATGCTCGCCGAGGTTTTATTTGTACACGACATATAAGAGCCCGACTACCGAAGACAGAATTTGCAGCTCAAAATTCGGTTTCTTTCCTACCGAAAACCTCCGATCCAGAACTAGCCGGTTTGAATTGCGCTCACTTTCTTCTCAGTGGTCACGGACCGTTCTTTAAGGTTTAGAAACAGCCACCAAATTTAATTAAAGTCATGGGTCATTGAATGCACAAACTCAATGATACAAATAGAAAAAAAACATATGAAACCCATTTTTGTGGCTTCTAATAAACTAGAAATACGTTGATTGAAAGAAAAAAAGATTCGAGGCACATTTAAGCCTTTCTTATCAATTGTGAATGCGAAAGCATGCATGTCATTTTCCGGTCCCTCTTTCGTTTGCAGCGTATTTGCGTCGACAGCAGATGCGCGCCCTCTCCTCGCCGCTCTGACCTTGGACGTTTAGTGTTACCGCCGCGCTGACGGACACGCAGCGCCATGGGGTGGCGGTCGTTGAAACTGACGCGCAGCTTCCAATGGGAGCCTCGTCGACGCAGCGCCAGCCAATGGGACTGAAGCCGATATCCATCAGCTTTACTCCGCTCCTTTGGAATCGGGGAAGCTAGGTGCCGTTTGACTAGGCTTTTCGCGTGGTTTCATAGCTGAGAACTGCCTTCACCTGAATAAAGGATTTAAGGTGACGTTTGGCGCGGCTTCAAATCTGATGACGTCGGCTCGCTCTATGGGACAGTTAATGCTTTCGGATTAAAAGTTTCACAGAGAACCGGAAGCATTCTGTGCGTTCACTGCGTAATTCTCAACATGGTTTCGCATCGCTTAGAGTGGGACTCGCGGCTGGACGGCGATGGCAGCGGACGACGGGCGTGGGACCTCTATTTCAGATTCAGGTTCAGACTTTTTGTAATCATTCATTTATTTATACAACAATTGTTTCAACCCATAGCCAGTATGGCTCGTATCGGGTCCAATCACAAACTTCGCATCACCGTGCAGCAAGAAGCAAACGTTAGATCAAATACAAATATCTTGCGTACAAAATGACATGGTTAGGTCATTAACCCTGAATGTTATAAAGGAACTTTCTTAATAAAGGCAAAAAGGTGAGATTTCTGCTTAATATCCATGGGTGTATTTTTTCAAATTAATGTATCGTGTAAGTCAACAAGTCTTCGACCATAAACATTCTTTACATGGTGGTAAATTAAATTAATTATGAACAGCAGCCCTCGTGTTTCATGACGGGCATTTAAACACAGATAAAGGCTGTGGTTTATTAGTTCGCATAATGTTGGTGCATTATTTGAGCTGTTTGAATTTATATACTAAGCTTATGGGCAGGAACGTGCAACGATTCAAATTAGGGTCGGCTTGGGTCAGTTCTACTCAGAAAAATGTGATTGTTCTTGTAGCGCACGTTTGGCAACTAATTGAATCTAGGATATGTATTTCCACATGACTCTAAGCAACGTGTTAGCTAACTGTGCATGAATTCGAATTAAGGAATGCGTAGAATACTTTAAGTCAAAACATTCGCGCGCCTTTTAGTAAAGTATAGCACCCATAAGCAGCCTTCGAACAAATCTTATTAATTTGAATTTTCCAGTGCATGTCTGGCTCCACAAGAACACCCAAATACTTTCGTGCAAAGAAGCATGGCTGCAATGTTGTATTGTCGAGGTATCTAGCCGATCTATCGTAGTTTATTTTTTTTCCAAGAATGGAAACAATGTATACTTGGTTTTTAGTGCATGTCAAGGGTGCGTTGATTACCTGCGAGCCCATTTAGTGCACCCTTGAATTAATTCTTCAACTTTACTTCAGACTGTATCGTCATCGACACTCTCGCCGATAAAAATTTAAAGCCATCTCGTCAGTGAACATGAGTGAGTATGAGTACTTAAGGATAGACGAGAAATCATTTACCCAAAGAGAGAATAAATAGGTCCGGATCCCTCAGGAACACCGGTTTGCACAGTTGGTGGGGAGTGAAACGAAGTCAGTTCATCATCACGCATTGTGTTTGGTCCGAGAGATAGCTACAAAGTAGATTAATATTTTACCTTTAAATCCATGTTCAATCTTATTCAATAAGATAGTACGATTAATCAGTATCGAACGCCTTTTTTTTATACCTTGATAGACAACTATCGCAACCTTTGATGTCGTTCAGCGCCTTGTTCAGAAGTTAAGTCATAGCTAGGACTGCGTGGTGGAAGTCGATCTATTTGGCCTAAATTTGTGCAGGTTAGGACAAAAAATTGTCGTACATATCTATACATTTTTTAAAGTGACTGCAAAAATAAGTTTTTAAGGTCGTAACATGCCGTAATTAAAATCGGAGATTGGTCTATAACCTCTATGGGTCGGATGAATCCCCATCCTTGAAAATGGGCACTACTTTGGCTATCTTAAGCTCATTGGGGTAAGTTCCGCTCTCTAAGAAATGATTGAACATATATGAGAGATGAACTCCTAAAATATCAATATTGCCTTTAAATACTTTTTACGGGAATAGTATTCGAGTCCAGTCAGCTTCTATTTTCGAGAAGGGTTGCCAACTGTTAATATAATTTCATACATTTCTCTGTTCTGCATGACAAAACTATTTCTAAGAGGTTTCAGTAAATTTGGGGGTGAGACACGCGTGGCAGTTGAGCCGCCAAGAGAGCCCTATATTTATGAAGTCGTCATTAAAAATGTCTGCCGTATCCTGCTCAATTATGTCAGGAAATACTACGACTCCTTGAACCATAATTTATTACATTATTAACTACGTCCCAGATATTTTTCAGTCACAGTCCGCAAGGTTACTAAGAGAATATTAGTATTCTTTTTTTTCTCATCAAAGAAACTGATTTTTTCAACCCACGAAACTGGCCTAGATAATAATCATTAGTTTTGTTTAATTTTCATTGATGATACCAGCTACCTTTTCCTTTGGAACATTTAGTATGTGGCTAGTCAACGAAGGACATACCGTCGCTGTGTTTATTTAAGGCTCTTTTTTACACTACTTGCCGTTATCGTGATTTTCAGGGCAGCAACAAAGTTTACAAATTCCGTATGAATATTTTGATTATAAGTTTAATAAAATTTGTTTGTTATAATCGCTTACGAAGGTGCGTCATAATTTAGTTTAGTGAGTAGCATTGGTCGAATCGATCGGACTGACGAGGGAGCTGTTTTTGCACAATAACAAATACGGGCAAATGGTCGGTTATTGGTTTAGTATAAACACCGACATACACACTTGTACTCAATGTTACAAAGAACATGGTCAATTAACGTACTAGATGTTCCAGTAATGCGAGTAGGTTCTACGAATATATTACGCAAGTTAAATGATCCCAAAAGCAGCACGTAGTTACTATTACTATCACCAATGGAGTCTATATTGAAGTCTCCAACGACAACAATGGTTTTTTTAATTTTCATTGAATAGTGATGTAAGTATTGCTTCAAATTTAATCAAAAATGCTGACGCGTTGGAGCTAGGCGGGTGGTACACGACACCGACTATCAATCCAGCATCAAGCCTTCTAAATAGTGCTTCCATTACCTCGTCACTGACGGAGGCAGCTGCCACTTCCTGGAAGACAATATTTTCTTTTACACATAACTCAACGCCCTCCTCTTGCGCGTGACTCCCGTGGAAGTGAGGACAGGTTGAGAGCCATTTATAGAAACATTTTTCATTACCATTTGAGCCATGTTTCAGTTACAGCAATTGCATCAAAGAGAAACTCATGCCGCGATATGTACGCAGCCAAAAAGTGGTTTTTCGAAGACTACGCATGTTGCTATGAAATATTGAAACCCTGTTGTCTTTATTATTTACTAATTGATCAATTTCGTGAAAAGTGTAAGTATGATGACGGAAACACACTCCAAACGTTAGCATTCCAGAAACCGCACACACCTTCGCCAGGTCTTCTTCACCGTGCCATGCAGAACTGGCGAATTATCGGTCTTGCGCATTAGAATCTTTCCTTGCGAAACCCAGACGAATTTCCAGTTTTTCTCTTTCCTCACCTGACGAGCTTTGCCCAACATGATCTTGTTCTCAACACAAAGGCGTTCGATTTACGTGCAGGGGTTCGCTAGTCTGAAATGCAATGAGGCCGGTGTTTAACATCGTCTTCCTTGCCTTGGAGAGCAACCTTTCCCGCACAGTTCGGTTCGTGAAGTTTCACCACAGCGTTGGGTTTCCCTTTATTTTTCGACTGAACCCGATGCACAACGTCAATATACGAAAAAAATGTCAAGGTGCAGGCGAGCTGTGTGTGTTGATCTATGATGTTTTAAAATCCTGAGAAAGTGAAGGAAACTATCAGAATAAATACGTCGGGAAATTGCGTAAGTCAAGCATCAATGCAGCTAGGAAGCCAGTCGAGAAATGTTTCTCAAAATACCTTACCTGGATGATCAGCTTTTTTTTTTTACCCTGTTTTCTCAGAGGACATTGATAAGGGTCTTGAAACTAGAAGATCTTTGTTGGTTGTAATGGAAAGAAGAGAAGCTATCTGTGTGCGTTGGCAGTAACCTTTTGTCGCGCTGTTGTTTGTCTGTTTTGTTCGGAATGGTTTTGTCAAGAGGTCACTGTATGAAGTGTGTGTTTCTAGATTGGCTTTTAGAAGGTTTTTGTTCTTTTGTCTTTTGTTCAGAACGATCGGTACAGAGTGCAATGTTTTAACTCTTGCGGTTTAGGAAGGTCTCTTGTGGAAAGGGAGAAATGTATCGGTGAGAGGTGATTGTGACCTTGGGAGATGGCTATAAAAGCTGTGAACGCAATAAAATTTGTTAGCTGAGTTTGAGAGGTTTGCCCCGTCCCCTTTTTTCTGTCCTACAATTTCTCTCTTTTTTCCTTCCCAGTCTCAGGATTTTAAAACATCATGATCAACGTCAATATCACCGTTAGGGGGATCTCAGTGCCAAGGCACACAGCCACTGCCCCCACTACTTTTTGTATGGTCTTCGTTTACAACTTCAGGGAGGTCTTTGATCTTCCGCGTTCATATTCCTGCAAGTGTTGTTTAAGTTCCACTATTTCATTTTTTGCTTCACTGAGTTCTTCGCAGTATCTGCTTCATTTTTTGTTAGCTACCCGGGAGCCCTCGCTTTTCAGCGCAAGCAATCTGTCGTCGGAGTGTCCACGACATCTTTCTTGACCTGCTCCACGTCCGCATTCAGAAAGGTGATTGATTCGCGCATGGCCGACAAGCTCGGCATGTAGATCGCGGTAATAGAGATCGATACTGTCAGCTTGGGATAACAAGCGATGAGTGCGACGAAAACTGAAGTAAACCAAACGTTTAATGGGGGCGAACTTGTGCCCAAATTAAAAAGGAAACAGAAGATAACAAGAAAAAGCGTCGCGGGCACCAACGTCGGCTAAAACCGCAGGATCGAGCGTTGGGGCGCGACTGACTGCGGCTCGCCACGCGCGAGCCCCTTATGTACATGCGTGGGTTTCTGGAATAACCGGCCCAGAAGGTTCGGCAGTTCGGTGCTTTCAAACTCGTCGAGATCCCTTGAAAATACAACAACATCGTTCAGGTAGACGAGGCAGCTTCTGCCATTTCAGACCTGCCAGCACGGTATCCGCGACACGCTGGAAGGTGGCTGCTGCTGTACAAAGTCCTCGGAACGGCATCACTTCTTGAATTTGCACAGGCCGTCGGGAGTGACGAAAGGCAGTTTTCCTCGATAGCGTTCGTCAACTTCAATCCGCCAGTAACCACTCTTGAGATTCATCGACGAAAGGCAACATCGGGAGTGGCGCAGTCGGTCTAACGTATTGTCAATGCCGGGGAGCGGATAGACATCCTTCTTTGTCACGGCGTTCTGTCGACGATAGCCCACGCAGAACCGCAGGGTCCCGACCTTCTTCTTTACAAGGACGACTGGGAGACGCCCATGGACTTCTTGAGGGTGGAACGATGTCGTCGTCGAGCATTTCCTGGACTTGATCTTGAATCACATTCCTTTCCTTTACAGGAGACACGATAAGGCGACCGGCGGACAAGGAGCGCGTCGTCGTCAGCAATAATGCGATGTTTCTGCCATCGGTGTTTGGCGTACCTTCGACGACGTCAGCAAAGCAGTCGCGGGTATTCGGCGAGGAGTGCGTTAATCAACAGGCGGCGCTTAGGAGCTGGGAGCCGGGGGTCGATGTCGAGCTGCGGTGGCGACGTGCTCTTCTGCCGTGATGACGAGGTTTCCTCAGAGATTGCGGTGACGACGGCTGGCGTCTGCAGCTCTTCAGATTCACATCGTCGGCAACAACTTCCGAGCGCAGATGACGTCGTGGTCCCCATCGGCGGCAGAACGGGCTTTCGAGTGTCAATTGGTTTGCCCCGAGGTCGATGACGGCGCCATACTCGCAGAGAAAAGTCCATTCCGAGGATAACGTCCCGCGCACAGTCTTGCAGAACGACGAACTTCACAGGGCACGTCTCACCGTGGATCACGACGCGAGCAGTGCATCTTCCGACTGGTGTAATGAGGTGTCCTCCGGCGGTTCGTATTTGAGGTCCATCCCACGGCGTCATGACTTTTCGAAGGCGGCGGGAGAGCCTCCCACTCAAGACTGAGTAGTCTGCTCCGGTGTCCACGAGTGCCGATGCGTCGAGTCCGTCGATAACAACGTTTAGGTTGTTGGACACCGTTGCAGGATCGTCGTTACGATGCGGAGCGTCGGGCGAGTGGGAGCGCTCCGGCGTTCTTGGAGGCTCTTTGCTTCGGTCGTCTTCGGCAACGCCACCTCCAGGCGTTGCCGCACTTAGTTTTCCCGGCGACGCAGGGGAGACAGGCTCTCTCGGCGGGGTCGTGGCGCTGGAGACGCTGAACGTCTGGGCGATGGCGAGCGAGATTCACGGCGGAGAGACGGCACTGAAGAGGGCGAGCGTCGGAGGTACTCCTCGATATCGCGAGGGCGTTCGCCGTACCTCGGGCGTGGGTCGTTCGGGTGGAAACCACGCAGCCCAAGTCGACGGTAGGGGCAGCTGCGGTAGATGTGGTCGGCTTCCCCGCAGTGGTAGCAGAGCGGGCGTCGGTCGGCCGTTCGCCACACGTCGGTCTTCCTCGGCGAGGGTTGCTCCGGGCGGACGTCCTGGACTTGTCCTTCCTGGCGTCGAGGATACTGTGGCATCGGAGGGTCTCGTCGGGGTGGCGCCGTGGCCTGGCGGTTAGCTTGCGGCGGTCGTCGGGCCATGGCGGCGTAACTCAAAGTCGGTTCCTCTGGCGTCGTCGTGTTGATCGGAACCTCAGGTTGGAAGGCTCGGTGAACTTCCTCTCGGACGACCTCGGCCAGCGAAATTGAGGATGGGCGATCCGCGGCGGGGAGCATCTTGCGGAGTTCTTCTCGGACGATGTCACGGACGATTTCCCGAAGGCCGTCGACACCGGCGGTGTCCTGGTCCAGTCGGCAAGAGGCGACGGTTGGAGGAGCAGGCATGCCGGCGAGTCGATGGTAATGGCTCGCTCGGGCCGACAGCGCGCGCTCGATGTTAGTGGCTTCAGCCACAAAACCGTCGACGGTTGTCGGGGGATTGCGGACAAGGCCCCCGAAAATTTCAGCCTTCACGCCACGCATGAGGACGCGAAGCTTCTTCTCCTCGGCTGCCTCCGGATAGGCTCGGGCACATAGGCGCATGACATCCTCTACGAAGCTGGTCACGCTTTCGTTGGGGCCCTGCACCCTTGTTTGGAGAAGGTCCTCTGCTCGCTGGCGACGGTGGTGGTTAAGGAACGTCCGCTTCAGTTCGGCGACGCAGGACTCCCATGTAGTGAAGGAGGCTTCGTGGTTTTCAAACCAGTGCCTCGAGGTGCCCTCCAGCGAGAAGTACAGGTTCTGGAGGCGCTGCTCAGCCGTCCATCCGTTGTGGCGAGCTACACGTTCGTAATGCTGCAGCCAGTCTTCGATATCCTCGTGGGCTTCGCCGTGAAAGGTCGTCGGAGTGCGGGGAGTGACGGGCAGGATGACGACGGGTGCGGTGGTCATGGTCGGTATTTTCTTCCTCCGGTTCTCGGGCAAGAGACCCAATTCGGGGGACTGACCTCTGGTCCGGCGGCTTCTTCGGGCTTCGGCGTCTTCGGCGAAGGGTAGCCTTCCGGGGCTGAGCACCTCACTCGGGCGGCGTGTCTTCGTAGGGGTACGCTTTACGGGCATACGATGGTACCCCGCACCTCCACCAAAATGTCACGAATGACAAGTGATGAGGCAACGAATAACTGAAGTAAACTAAACGTTTAATGGGGCGAACTTGTGCCCAAATTAAAAAAGGAAACAGAAGATAACAGGAGAGCGTCGCGGGCGTCGATGTCGGCGAAACCGCAGGATCGAGCGCTGGGGCGAAACTGACTGCGGCTCGCCACGCGGAGCCCCTTATGCACAGTGTGCTCAACTGTTAAACGTAACGCGGAGCGGTGGCCGAAACCGATATCAGAGCTGTCTAGCGATTAAATCACTGATGCGGCCGAGAATAAGGCGGGCTCTTCTTACGATTGTCGCCACTCCCCGATACAATTATCGCTTTCTGGCCTCCTCGTTTCTTTCTTTTATCACCCAGGCTTTAAATTTTTACTTGTTTTTTTCGCTAGTCTCACTAACGAGCATCCAAGTGACCTGCAGTTGCCACAGATAAAGGCCAACTCCTCTTTAAACAACAAAAACACAAAATCCAAGAGCTACCTTTTTTTTTCTTTTTTCGCCGAGTCACGCATCGGTATTGAGCTCGAGCCTGGGAGTGTAACTCCAGATAACAACAGCGACATAAGCCGCCAGAGTGAGCTCAGTAGATGGCGCATGCAGTCTCTCCGGCCCAGAGCCGTTTATTGAGAGTTTGGCCACACACTAGTTTGAATAGGCGAGCATCTCGGGGCCAACCACAGGCCGCGAAACAGCCCCTAGCGGTGGTCGTGTGCTCTAAATTTGTGACACGACTCATACTTCGTTTCACCTTATGTGCGAGCGAAGGCAAAACTGGAAGCGCGAGCACGGAAGCTCCGTGCGTTCAGGCTTTGCTCGAGCGCGCGAGCTGGGAGAAATGCAAAAGCGCTGGTCTCGCGCTTCTAGCTTTGGCTTCGCTCGCAGATAAAGTGAAACGAAGTATAATTTGAGCCGTGCCGAGCGGGACTCCGCGTCTCAAGACGCTCGCGCACCCCACCCTTTGCACTGCTTTCTTTCAGCCAGTCTCAGGACGCTGTTCTAGCAGTGCAGACAAAGGCTGTGGGCACGAGCGCGTGGCTTTGGAAAGTGCCTCCTATGCACGAGGTTTCGTACAAACAAAAGCGTTTCGCTGAGCTAGGCTCACGCGCCTGTGCCTTTGTCTTCACTGCAGACATTTGTGAGATGGAGTAGAGGTCTCCTGATTGGTCGACGCTGTGTCACAAATTTAGTTTACGCTCTAAGCGTGGGGGAATATTCGGCGCTGGCGGCGGCCTTTGCTCCGCCTATTGTCCAAACTCTCCTAATATACGGCTCTGCTCCGGCCAGCACTCCCGCGTTATGCTTTAACAGTTGAGCACACTGTACTGCGTGGGTTTCTGGAATAATCGGCCCAGAAGGTTCGGCGTGTAGAAATGTCTGACCTCGAACAAGCAACACGGTTCTCAAATTCACCAGAACATTACATTAGATGTCAAAAGAGGCGTCCCCGCGGCCAGGAATCGAACCCTGGCTTTTCCCGTGGTAGGCAGGCGCTATAACCGTTAGGGGCCACGCGCGCGCTGCCTACTTGGCAAGCTGCGCGCGCGGCAATACCTTTGCGACTTCAGTTTTATGTCGTCTCCAAACGCGTCCAGCTTCCTTACCAGGTCAGCTCGACTTTTGCGACCTCCTAAATACTATTAGGATATTTTTCACCCATAGACTTGACCACATCACTAAAGTCTCCAGCATATCTTTCTGTCATACTTGAAGAATAAACAAAAAAAAAATCGGAATAGTATAGTAGGGCACAAGATAATCAGTTACGCAATGCAAAGTCTTCACACAAGTGTAGAGCGTTTTTGCTGATTGCTATTGTTTGGGCAAACAATAGCAATCAACCAAAAAAAATACTACACAGGGCAATGCATAACACAAGGGAACACCAGTGGCAGCAACAGTGACAGCGGTGTATGTGAATATGCTCATTAAGCAGTTTAGAAAAATAGAACGAACCTTGAAAAAGCAGAGATGGATCATTCGGTGTCCGTTCGCCGTCGCTGCCACCACCAAAGTGTCCATAACCTCGCTCAAACCGTTCTCGGGCACCGCCCACTCAAAGCGAGTGATAAGAAGTTGAATGTTTACAGAGAGTTCGAACAGATGGCAGTCCAGGCGTAGCCGTTTGACGTACGATGCAAAACACAATGAAGCTTGGTTCCAGGCACAGGCAGCTTTGCCCAGGAAACGTAGGCGTGTGGCATAGAGAAGCCATTTTCGTCGGCGCACGAAAGATACCAGCCGCCGGCTGTAAAATGCAGAGAAGGATTATTTGGTGTCCGTTCGCCTGCCGCCGCCATCAAAGTCAGAACTTTAGAACCGGCAAATCTGTCTTCCTTCGAAAGATACATTTTGAACCGATCAAAACAATTAGGATTCATTCCGTACGGAACGCCCGACCACCAAGCCGATTCGCACGAAGTCGTCGCAAGAGTCGTCTTTACTTCTCGTGGTTTAAGACATCGCTCGTCTTACGAGCCCGAATTGGTAAGAACTTGAAAGACGCGCAAACGTCAAGCAGGAAGTGCGTACTACGAGTTGAATATGCATGCGTACGATTTCTTTACTAAGCGCGAACGTGCGCCATGCGGGGTGCTGCCTGACTTCGAGCCTGGCGAGTGCCTTTGCTACAGGGAAATTGGCAGCAAACGTACCGACCTACAGTCGACCGATGAATTACTATGAACGAGGTGTTCCCGATCGTCTGCCCGAACATTACGATGGTAATACGATCATACTTCGAGCTCCACGATAGGAAGCTGCATATTCCCAAGGACATCGAGAAGCTCTATGCCGGCAGCCGGCACAAATCTGGGAAACAAATTGCCGGCAGTTGCCTCCTCGTGGGGTCTCGTACAAAACGAATGGTAAAAAGTAGCTTAGTGGAGAGGTGTCCGCTTCACTGTTGCGGACCAAGGTCTGATTCAAAGAGCCGGCATGTTGTTTTCTCTTTGTCAACATTTTGCGACATTTAGTTATTTCTTTTTTACAATTATCACTGAAAAAAATGTTGCGGACGAAACGTTGCCCAACTAAATGGTATGGGACTCTCCTTTTGACACCTGCGAACTTAATGTATAGCCACTTTCCACAAAATGCAAGGAGCATATAAATCGGTAGCCTCCACTTTCCGAAGTACCCGTATCTGTTCTGCAGGAATCGCAGCCAGTCAATGGTCCGGATTGCATGATCTTTCGGGAAAATTGTGCAGACTTTTCAGCACAATGCCACTTTCGGATGCGGAGCCTGTGAAGCAACTCTTCACGCAACATCTTGGGGCTATTCTTTTCGGAGCCGATCACGGGCATTCACCACGGGTACTCACTACTTATTTCCGAACACTTCAATCTACAGAATAACTCACCTTGAAGTGCAGAACCTCGAGCGGAACTAACATAACCCAAAGCAATCAAACGGCAAACGTTACCTGCAACGCGGTCCACAACGTCGTCTGCCGCGCGCGGCAAGGAAAAGAAAAAAAAAGAAAAACGGAAAAACAGAAACATAAAAACAACAAAAAAAAAACGGTGGAACAAAATGAAAAGTACGGGCGGATGGAGCCACGCGACGACCCGGCACTCTTTCCTCCTCTATTTTTCTTCACCTCTGTGCAAAGAATCTCTTCCGGTTTGGTTTCGAGCATGCCGCAGTTTCTTGGCTTTATTAAAAAGATACGCGAGTCTGTGGCAAAGTATTATCTGGCTAGTCTTCTGGCACTATATTGAATCGCTCTGGCTAAAATTAAACAATTTTGGGGTGTCACTGTCCCTCTTAGACACACCCCAAACACATAACACATATCAAGTGCATGCTGTAAAATTTAAAACTGATGTGTACTAATGCTCTATCCACGGGTCATTGCACTTCTTTTTGATTTCTGTAGCAGTGCGCACGAATCTTGTAACGCCGAGTACGAACCGCATTCCCAAGAAATTAAAACAGCTTCGTGCAGTACGGCATTATGTGTTACCACATTGCTCTCCTTTGCGCTACAACCCAGGCTGACGTGTCTCAAGCTCTGCCAACTGGATGATCGTCACTTTATTCGATTGAAAAGTACGGTACCAAAGCACGTACTCTTTTTTTAGAAGTAAACCTTTTCTTTTATGACATGCAAACAAAACGAAGAGGTGAACTTGAAACGGCGGAGGGCATGGCCATATAAATATTTGCAATTACAAATTTGTTGGTACCGCGAATTATTTGATTGCTTAATCCGTATTAGCTTTTTATCATTCCTACTTTTTTCACTACCATGTAAACCACTCGCCGAGAAACATATTTTTTATGACATTATTCTGAAGAATATGAGACAAACTTTACCGAACAAAACAGTACAGGTTTTTGCGAACTGCATTAAAAACAGAAAGTCTAACTGGCTTTTTTGCTGAAACCTGAAAATCTCAGTTGCAGAGAGTCAATATTCCAGTTAGCGAAAAGTTACACTGTTTTTTTTTTTTCGGTAGGGCAATATTTTAAATGTCGTCAAACAGAGGAGGTTGAAAATATTAAAATGGTGCAATGCGGGTGATCCGGTTCTGTTTATATATATTGTGTGCTCTATTTAGTTTTATACAACTAAGTGAAACCAACAAAATGAAAATCCTATTATCAATAAAGAGAGTCGTATTTTATTAGCGCTGTGAGATACAAGCATTTGTGTTTATTTGATGTGCGCTTGTTATCTTCTGACATATATTTTCGTACGCTTAAGATAGAAGAGTCCCAATTAAAAAAGCTGCACAACAGCCTCACTTCTTAACTCTCCGCAGCGCGCAAATACAATTTGCATCTAGAAATGATTGATAAGTATGGTTTCGTGTTTTGGTGCACACCGATTAACTCTGTAATGTAACCCCCGGTCTTGCCTTTATTTCTAGTAGAAGAAAACCCTAAAATTACCTCAAACCGCGCTGGCCTTGCATAAAAAATACCCAGCAAAACGCGATTGTTTTATCTTGGTTGTATTTTGTGTTTGTACGGAACTCCACCCAGATTGAATTCTCGAGGATACTTGGGAGCCATATGGTTTATGTCGCTTCTTTGTCGTAGCGACAACGGCATGTTTTCCAAGGCCCATGTTTATGCGCATCGTTCTCTGGATTTTCAGAAATGTCATCGCCCGTTCTGTGGCTTATACTTAGATAATCCCTTAAAACTCCAATATTTGTACGATAACCAAAATGTACAGGTAACAGGGAAAATAATCCTCTAAATACGCACAACTTCGAATAAAAATAAACTCCGGAAACGCGGAGCCCTACTTCTCAGCGAATATGAAATGTTGACTAACCTGTACATTCTTCTTGAACATGCAGCACCTTTACCTGAACGCATCGTATATCCAAAGTTGCTCGAGGCCAAGAGGAATCAATGGAAATAAAGTGTAGCACATTAAAGACGGACTGACTCTTAGCTTTGGAAAAACTCTCTGTACTGGCAGACACTCACTTGTTTTCACGAAAGTAATGACGGAATCCCAACTGAAACAATCGTAAGTTTTTCCACTAGAGGAGAATTGCATATCACGAACCTATGAGCATCGGATGAAGTTGATCTTCAAAGAGTTTCTCATGCCGCTATAAGAGTGCCTGGTCAATAAAAAAACTCAAACACAAGAGGGATCCCCGAAACGACTGTGTAATGGAACAAATCTTAGTAGGACCCAAAAGGTGGATGCACTCAAACTAATGCTTGGAATCCAATATGCCAGGTGAAACGGACGGTAGTCCTGCCGACGTTTTAACAAACAGCGTGTATAATGGCACCTACATTTTCATTGATGTTAGAGTTGTCGACGACACCGACGCTGAGAAATTGTGCAATACCGTAAAAGTTAAACGACGTTCATAATAACATGACAACACATTATCTCTCGAACAACCTTCAGAATAAAAAAGAAATCT